>CH002073.1:729992-744870 GCA_000149265.1 Ciona savignyi | reverse complement strand
ATTCTCAAATCGACGTGTAAATGGTGCGTATGTTACGTTAATAATGAAACAATCAACTTGTGAATGGTGTTTTGTAAAATTGAAGTTTATTAACTAACTATGCTTATCTGTAGCTGTTTTGTTTCTGGCACACGATGCGTTGCAATTACGCCCAATTAAACGTGGGCGGTAAAGTAACCTTTCGAAATATTAATGAACGCGGCAACGGTTATAACTACAAGTAGACTAACGTAAAAGTCATCGAGTTGCCAAAAATATTTTAAACGATCGAAAACGTTTTTTTTAATTATTAAATTTTAGCCTCAAATTCTGACGTATGTCCTTGTTCTAACGCGCACCGTTTTCACACCCCGGGGATTAAAAGGAAATTTCCCATCCTATGTTGGTTTATAACAGAAAATACTTAAAGCTGCCGATAATAGAATACGATTGATGCAATAAAAAAATAAAAATGGCGGTAAACACACGTGGTCGAGGATTCGCGCCAAATTTATTATCTTGTTTTGTCATCAAAGAGCCAGATGGAGAAAATCTGCGCGGCCTGACAGCCGCCGATTATATATCAAATGACAGGTATCAGGAACTGCTTAAGTAGCTTAAACGAAAACAATAAAAGTTAAAAATTACAGATCAGAAATTAGTTGGTTATGTTGAATTTGCGTATGGGGAGGTCACCTCCCCGTCAGGCTCGCTATGGGGTGGTATGACCACCCCCCACATTCCCGTAAGTCGGCGCCTATGCTTTTAGCTTATAATTAATTGTAGATCATATAACAAATGTATTACATTTTTTAGCTCATAATTTGTAGAGCATATAACAAATGTCTTACATTTTTTAGCTTATAAATTGTAGATTATATAACAAATGTCTTACATTTTTTAGCTTATAAATTGTAGATTATATAACAAATGTCTTACATTTTTTAGCTTATAAATTGTAGAGCATATAACAAATGTTTAACCTTTTTTAGCTTATGAATTGTAGATTATATAACAAATGTCTTACATTTTTTAGCTAATGAATTGTAGAGAATATTACAAATGTCTTACTTTGAGCTTAAGAATTACAGACCATAGGCCTATAACAAATGTCTTACATTGAGCTAAAGAATTACAAAGCATATAACAAATGTCTTACGTTTTTTAGCTTATAAATTGTAGAGCATATAACAAATGTTTAACCTTTTTAGCTTATGAATTGTAGATCATATAACAAATGTCTTACATTTTTTAGCTAATAATTTGTAGAGAATATAGGCTAACAAATGTCTTACTTTGAGCTAAAGAATTACGAAGCATATAACAAATGTCTTACGTTTTTTAGCTTATAAATTGAAGATCATATACCAAATGTCTTACTTTGAACTTAAGAATTACAGAGCATATAACGAATGTCTTACCAATTGTGTTTCTTTCCCTGTTTGGGGAAGGGGAATACCTTGAACCAGGTTGTGGTGAATGCAACGCTTCAGCAGGTTTAGCAGTGGGTGAATTCTGCGATTTCGTTAATAAGTCCTGTCAAATGATTGTCTTTTTTATTTGTTTTAGGTGGGTGAGGGAGCAAAAAATTGATGGAGGAAAGATATTTATTGGGAAAAGTGTAATCATCAGCTTAACTGAAGGTACTGTTAGAGCATGTCGCATGGGAATAATTTAAACAGGGAAAGCATTTCAGTTAGTGCACACTAAAATAAAAGAGTGGACACTACAATAAAAGAGTACACACTAAAATTTAATAGAGTGCACATTAAAATAATAGAGTACACACTAAAATAAAAGAATGCACACTAAAATAATAAAGTAAAAATCTAAAATAAAATAGTGCACACTAAAATAAAAAAGTGCACACTAAATGTGTTGGGGTCACAGCTAGAAATTTTCTCTTAAAAAAACAATGAAGCCAATATAATAAAACAAACATTTTTTGGTATCTGTTATGATTAAAATGGCTTCTAGTTTTCTAGTTTTAAAGGTCAAAATCAAAATAAAATTTAAAGTTTGTAATCAAAAAAAAAATCAAGTGTTCTTATTTTTTATAGTTTTTAGCTTAATTCCAAGTCTTGCATCAGTGCATGGCTGACAAGATTGTTTTGGGGGGTACCTTGTAAAGACTGGTTTCCGCCGCTAAAGATTTCAATTTTTTTTCCGCCTTTGATCGGTCCAACTCAAGGTTGTATATTTTGTCCTGTAGGCCCTTTAGTGCTGAGAGCACAGCTATAATACATCAAAGAGAAATAAAGAATTTAATGTGTTATCACTGTGGGTTATAAAAGGAAATGGCCGTTGTTAGTTCGGTAATAGTACGGTACCGCATGTTGATTTTCAGGTTATTGTATGACCAATTAGTTTGGTGGTTTGATGGTTGCAGATTCGAAACTGGTCACTATTGAGTAGATTATGTCCTTAACAGACATTGCCTAACCCAAGTGGATTGATGGGTTCCACCAAATTGAAGGAATGTGTAAATGATACACAATACACTGCAATCGATCCAGTAATATGATGGTGGGCACATCGCAAATGGTAATCTAAAAATTGCCCTTGTGTTAATGTCCTTTGCGTGTATCTATTTACAGGGATAAACACCCAGTATGGAAAGTACGGCAGCTGCACACTCGAGTTTTTTTTCCCTGCGTCTTTGCACACTTGGGTAATTTCACACAGGCTCGTGTTCTGGCAGTATAAACATCGTATAATTTCCAACAAACCTGTAAACCTACCTCTAGACCTCGACTAATTTACCGGTACTGTCAGTACGTTTTTTGTTACATAGATAGATAGATATGTTAGCTTAAGGTCACGATACATTTAGGATAGAATAATATGTTTGTTTAAGATTTTTACAAAATAGTAATAAAAAGGAGATTTTCTTGAACGTTTGCACACCGCACATTAAAAAATTTGGCGCGTGCACACTCAAGATCTCGGCGAAAATTGACGTACTTCCCATACGGGATAAACACAAATATTGCAGTTTATTGTTAGTTCACATAGAGATTCTAGAATCAATAATCGAATAAAAAATAATTTGGAAATATTTTTTGATTCTCTAGCAATTCAAAATTAGATGCTTTTAGTCCAGTATGGAAAGTACGGCAGCTACACACTCGAGTTTTTTTTCCGTCGCGTCTTTGCACACTTGGGTAATTTCACAACCAAACTGTAAACCTACCTCTGGACCTCGGGTAATTTACTGTCAGTACATTTTTGTTATGTAGCCGACCCTATGTTATGTAGATAGATATGTTAGCTGACGGACACGATAGATTTAGGATAGAAAAATTGTTTAAGATTTTGCTAAAACAGTAATAAAAAAGAGATTGTGTGCACACTTGAAGTGTGCACTCTTGGACGTTTGCACACTGCACACTTAAATATTTGGCGCGTGCACACTCGAGATCTCGGCGAAAATTGACGTACTTTCCATACGGGCTTTTAGTGGAAGAAAATGAGTTTTATTGAAATAATTTTAACTGAAAATTAGAAAAGGTCGAATATAGATTTGAAAAATGTAATTATTTACCTTGGCTGCTGCTTTCGGGGTAAGCTTTAACTGGTTTATTCGGTGATCTCCGAATATTGCTGTTGATAAAGGGTTTGTTCGCGGGGTAGTCTTGGTATGAGGCTATGGACGGGGGTTCGTCAAACAGTGACGTAGCCATGATTAAAAATGTACAGAAAGTGCAAACTCTGTAAGTAGAAGATATTTATGTTTTTACTAGTGGTCTTGGGCTGAAAGAAAGACGCATGTAAGTATAATAAAAATGGTCTAATTTAATTCATTTTATTGTTTGATTTTTAAGCACTAATATATGCACATACTAAAGGCAGTAACTTGAAATTAAATAAAACTTCTTAAACTTAAAAGTATAGGAGGCACCGATAAATAAAAAAAGGGTTAACTATTTCTGGTGTGTCCAAACTTAGTAAAAAAATGCCAGTTATTAAACAAAACAAGCAAAACTATAAAAAGGGCAAGTAAAATGCTGATTTATGTCACGGTAATAAGTATATATAAAAATTAAGTGCTCTGGTTTAAGCTTAACTTTGCCAAATAGGCTTATACCTACAAAAAATAGCCTAATTTTGCAATAATCCTTTACACCTTGATCAACCTATTACATCCTAAGGTAGTGCGTAGTTAATTTATTAACCATACGTATATTAAATGGAGAAAACTGTAAAAAATAGCTATATACATGTTGTTTTTCCGTTCAATCGCGCTACATGTTTGAAAGTAACTCTCGTGTGTTGGCTACAACATAAATGCGGTAATACTCGACTTTGATTGGTTGAACGTTTTACGTCACTCCTGTTCAGTGTCAGCTGTTTACCTAAAACTTACTCAAATGGAACATAAGTTTTATATTACATTTAAGGGGAGGGTGACAATTTATGTTTAAAAACTCCTATGGTACTTAATTAAAAGGATCAAAAACACGGAAAATAAAATATTAGAAAATCATCAATTATGCAGAAATTTAAAGTCTGGTTAGGTTTTTTGCTATCGTTTTTTTCTGCTCTTGTGTCGTGGTTTTGCTTTTTTGCCAATAAATAATGCTGGGGCAAAAATAAATGAACTAAACAAAACTTTTTAGACCGGAGTGATAGTTAACTTCGAATAGTCAAACGAAAAATGGCAATATCAACAAGATAATTCTACCAAATTA
The DNA here is from genome assembly GCA_000149265.1 of Ciona savignyi. Classification (NCBI taxonomy): domain Eukaryota; kingdom Metazoa; phylum Chordata; class Ascidiacea; order Phlebobranchia; family Cionidae; genus Ciona; species Ciona savignyi. Next base: position 740,200 of record CH002073.1, on the reverse strand, counting down.
AAGGAAATTTTGATTGTACACAACATATTTTAATAGCTCCGGTAACCCAACAGTGGGTGCGAGGTAATGTGATGATCGCACGTGTGTTAAGCCCCTTGGTTTTCCCATTCATGGGAACAAACATGTCATACGGGTAATTGGCATTTTACCCAGCATGAAACCTTTCTACAGTGTTCACACCGTCAAACATTTATTAAATTTCAAAAGATTTCATGCGATGTTTATTATGCTTAATGCGATGTTTATTATGCTTCTTTCTTAGGCACACAATCGACTAGCTAGGGACCAGTTTTGATTTTGTAACCTTTCGGTTGAAGGGTGACGCAATAGCCCACCAACCTATTTATACATGGATGGATAGAATATTCATGTTTATCCCCGTGAATGGGAAAACCAAAGAGGTTAACACACGGGCAATCGTTAGATCACCTCGTGCTCACCGTCGGGTTACCGGAGCTATTGCAGTGTATTGTGTATGGTAGACACGTACTTCAATTTGGTAGAGCCCATTAATCCGATGGGTTCAGGCAATGTCCGTAAAGTGCCTTGCCCAAGGACACAACCGACTAGCTAGTGACCGGTTTCGCACCTGCAACCTTTTGTTTAAAAGGCGACGCACTTAACCGCTAGACCAACGGACCGGACACAATATTATCAGTGTCCACATTATATCTATTACACTGCAATGGCCCCGGAAACCGACACGGACCAAAATAAGTAATAAGACTACTTTAAATAGCTCACTAAGGACAGGATGGTATACTCATGTTCATCTTCGTGAATAATGGAAAAACGCGTGTCGTTAACACACGGGCAATCGTTAGATTACCTCGCGCTCACAGTCGGGTTACCGGAGCAGTGTTTTGTGTATGATTCACACTTTTGTTCAATTTGGGAGAACCCATTAATCCTCAACTCTTCGACTGAAAGGCTAATTGTAATTAAGCACTTACCCACCAAGCTAATCTGCAGGGCCCTAGTTAGAGTGTCCTATCAAACAGAGGCAGTGTGGCCGTAGCAACGTAACAAGAAAAATATGTTTAATTTAATAAACTTCAAAGAAATAAGGAAATTAAATAGCCTAAATCGGATTCTCTGCCAGGCAGTATAGGTTAGTCCGACGATTAATGCAAAAGCAATGGACAGGCGTGATTTTAAGCTTTTATTTAGGCTATTTAATACGTGATTTTTATTCCAAATTTTATGATCCAAAAGATGATTTAGTGTATTTTCGTAATTTTAGGGGAATACGACCTAAGTTAACATGAATACGCCTGAAGTTTCGAAAGATAAAGGGCGTGTGTGATAATGCCCCTTGCGTTTTTACATTCACGGATTAAAACATGAATATTTACTTTGCGCTGCCAAACCCGTTAAACGTATAATGATAGTAATACACAATAACAGTTATCGTACAAAATCACCTTTGATTGCACCGTATAGCATTTGTGGGCTATACGTATGTTGTTTACCAAAATACGCAACCAAATGCGACACAGTTTACAAAATTTGTGACTGTGCTGTAATACACAACCAGGCTTCGCGTAAAATTCTGCTTATTTCCGGTCCAATGGCGTCAAAACACAAGAAAAAATCGTACAGCGAATCAACAAAACGCGTTTTGTTTATTAGCGGATATAAATGCACGCATTTATACGTCGAGTTTTATTTTGCAGAGATAGTCGACGATATAAAAGCTTTAGGAGTGGTTATTAGTAAACCCCTAATTTAGGTGCCAGAGCCGTATATAAGGCATTGTAATACGTTGACTGTGTAAAAGACGTATATAATAAATGATAAGTGTAACTTTTGCATGGTAGATGCATATACAGAATGTAGTTGTTTGAGAAATTGATTTGCGGAGAAATATGTTCGAACGGGATTTTAAAATTGCAGGTGTTGGGCTTAGCTGATTTAGGTTGATTTGTATACAAATAAATATGACCGGTACTTTGGAAATGCGGCACAGATAGACAGGTGGTGTGTTTATTAAGGTAACTTGTGTACAAATATATGATTAGGACTTTGAAAATGTGGCACAGATGGACAGATGGTGTTCTTATCAAGGTTGATTTGTGTACAAATATATATGATCGGGACTTTGGAAATGTAGCACAGATGGACGGGTGCCTCTAAATACTACAGGACCGCTTGGAGCGCTTGGATCACTTAGATTGCTATGAAAAGTAATTCTAACCCTGTCCCAAACACTAATCTTAACCCCAGAACTAACTTTAACCCCATCCCTAACATTATTATCACGGCTTTTGTAATTACGAAGTATAGTAAGCGATCCAAGCGCTCCAAGCGCTCCAAGCGATCCAAGCGATTTAAGCGTTCCATGCGCTCCAAGCGGTCCAAGCGATCCTGTAGTATTTAGAGGTACCGCAGATGGACAGGTGGTGTGCTTTTAAAAATGTGTTTGACAATGTGTTAAGGTAATTCCGCTTTAAAATAACAATATCTTTGGTCACGAATTTACCAAATTAAGTTGTTAAATACGATGGGAATTTCGGGGAAAATACGGCACGAACCATGTACTATAGAATTAAGTGGCACAGGATTTTGATACAATATCTAAAATGATCAAAAAGCCTGATAAGTTATTAGAGCTAATTGGTTGTAATCGATAGGTACCTTTCACCGTGTTAAAATTATAATAAGCGGTAAGACTTTAAATGATTCTGAACTGTGTAGGGTTGCATAAACAAATTGAACAATTTAGTGAACCGATAAAGCCGACTTGTGCAAAGAGCGCGTGCAAAGACGGCTAAAAAGGATATTCTTGTTTAATTAACCCTGTCTAATAGCAAAAGGCAAGGGACGTTATCACACGGGTAATCGTCAGATTACCTCGGGGCCCGTCGTCGGGTTATCGTAGCTATTGTAGTGTGTTGGTGTGTATGATTGAGACGCTTCTCCACTTTTGGTATAGAACCTATTAAATCTTACCAAAAGAGAACCAACAGTTAGCGACCAGTTTTGAACCTCTAATCCTTCGATTTGGGTGAAAGCTAGGTCAGTTAAAATAGCGTTGTTTAAAACCATAAAATTATATATATTGTGGGTGATTCTGAACCGGTGTAATCGGGTGGTTAATGCGTCCGATACATATACCTAATTGTATACAAAAACCGAAGTTCCTGAACCTATTATGTGGTTCGAGCATCGTAAAAAATATGAAAAAAGGGGGTGATTCCCCGGTACATTTGTTAGCAGCATACGGTAGGCATCGCGTCGGTGTTCTCTTTTATCTGTAAAGTTGTGTAATAGTAAAGAGCTTCGTAAAAGTAAGGTGTCAATGTGCATTTTCCCAGCTGTTGGGAAAAAACTCGGGGTAACCCCCTTACAAAATTTTAAGCAACATTGTTTAGGTATTTGAGTTTGGGTTGCAGATCCTATATTTAATTTTAAGTTAAAAGTGATAAGATTTTCAATAGCAGAATTTTTAGTGACAGCCCTTTTTGATGAGGCCAGTATGCATTTACAAGGAGAATAATTGGTTGAACGCGTCCATGAGATAAACCAGTTATTTTACTGTTTTTTTGACAAAATATGTAAATTTATAAAACGTGACGTGTGAAATTATTACAAATCACTTGTTAGTTTTTCAATTAACGTATCCTATATTGTACGGTCGTATGGCCGAATGGTTACGGCGACATATACATTTGCCAACCTATGGAAGAATAGGTTTTACGGACAAGCCCATAATTGTTCGAATCGCCCGGTTAAAGTGTCTTCTATATCGATGTGCGAATTACCATTTATAATGAACCAAGAATTCCGTGTAGGCCATATCAATAAATGATAAGCCATAACATGGTACCGTTTATATAGGTAAGACTTATATAACTGTAATATAGCCATACTTTAAGAAACAGGCGCTAAAATAACACGATCATTCTTTAAAATCGATTTTTCAGTTTATTAGCAACGATAATAAGTTAAGTCGAAAATGTTCGCTTATCGTCCTGTTCAATTGTACACATAACCGTTTATCCATAACCGCTACACCTTATTGATGCAGCCGACTGCTGTATATTTACCTTTGCATACCTTGCTTGCGTGTCAGGTGCACGAAAATCTGGTAACCGGCCAAAGATCAGATTTCGAGGAAAAATTCCTTCGCACGCTATACCGATTTCTTTCATTCAATAAATACAATCATTATACGTGATTTCTATAGTTTTACAGCTGTGAGTTTTGGACTAAAATAACAAGATTTCAAAGAATTTAGATATTTCAGTGAGATAATTTTAGAATTATGGCCCCAAAATAGACCAATAAATTTTTGGCTATTTTCTTTTCAGATTACTTGATAACTCCGTTTTAGTTGTTTATTTACCGCTAGAATAGGGTTATTTTAGTGGATTAACGTTAGAATTGTCCAAGAATAGGTCAATAAAATTTTTGGTTATTTTCTATTTGAACTGACATGACTCATCAACAATTTCGGTCTACGATTTTTACCACTTTGTACCGTAAGGATTTGATAATTTTACTGCGGTCCAGTAAAGGGAATGTTGAATACTTGTTCTGTAGAAATGTCCTACAGTATCACGTCCAGAAGATTTCTTAAAAATGCTGTTAAAATCAAATAGGACAACTGTCCTACTCAGTCTACTGTGTCGGATTTTTCGCCGGTTTGCGGCCAAGTTAGACTGTCGTACTTCTGTGACCAGTAGTGCTTGTCAAGTTTCCAAGACCGTAGATAAAGAATGTGAATACTATACTACCGTTATATCACATCTTCAGTGACAAGTTAAGGCATGCTTTTAGTGACAGTTTGTCTTTCAGTAAATCATTGAAGTGCAGCTGGATACTCGTAAAACGTATCGACTTTTACGAACAAAAAGTGACCGCAGTTTTGCGCGAATAAAGCTGTTTTTTGGATCGATTTTGCGATTAGTGTTGCTAAAAAAACATTCAAGTCGACAAGTGATCGACTAAAAATCACGAAATATAGTTCGCGTGCCGGGGCGTTCCGCTCTCTATAGCATCACGCGTAAACCGTAAAGTGTTATTGGACTTGAAACCGCAGTTTTGTGATATGTCAACAATGCGTATTATCCAAGCAAATAGTGCATGGCTCTTGGCAAACGGACCAGAATAGAATAGGCTGTTGCAAGTTAGTACCTGTGACAGTGCTCATTTTATAGCATGTGTTTAGTTTAGTTTTTTTCATTTTTGGCCTAGTAAAACGGGAAATAAAACAAATCACGGCACAGGAACAGGGAAAGACAGCAACACCAACAGTTGTTAAAACACGTTATTAAAAAAGGGCTATATTTAGACAAATATAGCGGACGCGGCCGCCAAACCTAAGTAAAATGTGTTTATTTTACTGTCTGGTATCTACTCGATATATGGATAAATGTCGAAAAATTTATATTCAAATTTGTTAATAAATCCGATAAATATAGTCCAAGTAAGATTAACTTGCGGCCATGGTAATATGACAAGAATTTGAGGGGTTGTTTGTGGAGACTTCTTAAAATATCTGATATAGTGATTAGAGGTAAACGTTCGGAGTTTTATTTCTGTAAGGATATAAATATATAAAACTTAATATGGATGATTTGAGATAAGGTGATCATGTTTATCCTCCGGGGTGGAAATATATGACGGTGTTATGCCAAGACCACTGCCAGGTTAACGAAACTAATGCGTTGTTTCGTGTATGTTTAAAACATTTTCTTTATTTTTAACTGAGAAAAGTTTAGATCTCATGATGGGCTCGTCGCTTGAATCGTTTTTGTGTAGTTCGTTATATGTATCCGCCGCGTTACCCATTTGGCCACACGACCGTACTATATTTTAGTTGTTACTTTTTTGTGTTTCTCCATTTTATTTCGTTTCAGTTATTAATTCGCCGAGTTTCTTCATTTTAGTTTATAAAGGTTATTAACTCGACTAGTTAAGAAGACGTTTGAGGCTACCAAAGACTAGATAACAGCTAGTTTCGAACCTAAATCTTTCCGGCTTAGGCCGATAGCTTAAATCGATGGAACGAAATGACTAAAGAATAATATCTTCCGTAGTAATGATTAGTTAAGTTTGTACGGGTTAAGTCTAGAACCAGTTATGGGCTCGTCGCAAAGACCGTTTTTGTATAGATTTTTTATACGTATTGGTAACGTTAACCATTCGGCAAAAGGACCAAACTTATTAGTTACGTAGAAATATGTGATGAATTGCGAAAAGTATATTATATATACTTGAAATGTCTGGTTTCTTAATTTTTTTTTAACGAGCCAAGTTTCGAACCTTTTCTGGGCTTGTCACTAGAACCGTTTTTGTATATATGAGTAGGTATATCTAACGGTCGCGTTAACACCTTGGCCACACGACTGTAATTTTTGTTTCTTAAATTTCCAGGTATAATAACCATGCTAGTCGAAATAGCTTCTAGTGTCGGAAGAGCATTATGGCCTCAAACTGTCGTGGAGGTATTAATTTACATTTCCATGGTCTCAATCGTTGTGATTTATGTGAAATCAGTGAAGCGAAACAAAGAATTCATGGCCCTACCTGGACCCACGCCCTGGCCGATTGTAGGGAATGCCCCGTTTTTAGGAAAGCAACCACACAAAACGCTTCTGCAATTGTCGCAAAAGTACGGTCCGATCTATAGGTTAAAGATGGGAAGCGTGGAAGCTGTTATTCTCTGTAATCTGGACGTTATCCGCTGTGCGCTTATTAAACAACGGGAGGTGTTTTCGGGTCGCCCGAAATTCGAATCTTACAAGGCCGTTTCGGCGGGGGAGAGTGTAGTTTTCAACGACAGCGAATCCTTAGCGCCGTGGAAATCACACAAGTCTAAAATCCTACGTCATCTACACAAATTCGCCACCTCAGTACGAACCAAGGAGAAGGTCAACAGCATCATCACGACCGAATGCATGCTTATGCTTCAGTGCCTTCACCGTCGTTCGCAGGACGGGTTTGTCGACCCAGAAGACGTCATAAGAATGACGATTGCAAACGTAATGTGTGCCGTGTGCTACGGAAATCGTTTTGAATACGAAAACGAGGTGAAGAGTTGATATCTTTGTGCAATTTTGATCAGATTACGAACGCTAAACGGAATTCTCTAAACAACATGCATTAAAAAAAGATACCTAAGAGCAAACTATAGCGTGATTATCCTCTATATTCCCTCTCTACAGCGTAAATATTCTCTCATTTCCTATGTTAGGCAAATAGTGATTGCACTAATCCCAACTTTAATGCCTTTTGTATTGCTGCAAGTTTTATTATTACGATAGGATGTTCCAGTTTATCCCCGTAAATGGAAAAACGCGGAGGGCATTCACACAATGTCAATCGTCAGATTATCTCGCACCCACCGTTGGGTTACCAGAGCGATTGCAGTGAGTTATGCATTATTTGACTTTTTTTTATTTGGTATAAGATATGAAATCATTGGATTTTTGGCGATAACCACTCAGCCTTTTTAATTCGCCTGGCGTTCTCAGAACAAAAAAACTAAACATTATTAGCATCAGTATATATTGACTTTGCCACATTAGCTACACGTATATTGTAAAGTAGCAAGAGTGTGTAATCTACAGGTCATGAAAACAGTCTATAAAATCATAAAAGGCACTTTTAGATACGATACGAAACTCTTAACCTTTTTTCAGGATTTTCGCAAACTTCTAAGCATGAACAAAGAGTTTGGAAAAGTGATTGAGCTCGGACCTATAATCGATGCGATGCCGTGGATAACAGTAAGATTTTTACATTTTCCTGTCTGTTTAAATTTTTACCGGACTGGTTGGGCTCGAAACCAAGTTCGTTTTTGTATAGAAATCGGTATATGTATTGGTCGCGTTAATCATTCGGCCACACGATCGCTTAATCGCTTTGCTGTCAAAACTATTTGCTAAAATCACTAAAAATCGACCTAGATTGCCGTGGTCTAGTTAAAAAAAATCAAAACTTGACTGAAAATTTCGTAATCTTGGTTAAAAATCAGACCTAGACTGGTTAAAAATCAAACTAACCAAAAATCAATCTAGATCCGTTGGTCTTGGTTTCGAAACCAGGCCTAATAATAAAATAAATATAGAAAACGAAACTGACTAACGGACGGTGAAGATGTAACGTAATAAACATGGACTGAGTAAAGGGTACAGTTTATCGAAAGAGAAACCGGATTTAAGAATGTATTTGAATATGATGGGTTGTGTGTTTGCATGGCTGCATGGGCCAAGTGTTCATTATAAAATTCTACGAGACTGGTAGTGATCCAGTGGTTTCAGGTTCAAATCAAGCGAATTTAGACTTAAACCTAATCTGAAATCAAAAGTATTAGTTAAAAAGGGAAATATTTATTAAAAACAAATTTAAATATATTTTAAAATTGGAACATACCATTTTAATGCTTTAACATTTAAACAGGAAAAGTCCTATTTACAATTCATCACATAATAATCGAACAAAATGACTGCTAAGTTTTCCTATTTTCAACGCCATTAATTCTAAGGCACGGGTCAATGAAAGTCAAAGCCAAAGTAATGACAAGATCTCAGTCATGCATTATACCCTGAATAGCTGATTAAAGGCATAGTTTAAGCAGCCGTGTGGCTTACTCGTTAGGCCATTTTAACTCGGCCATACACTGCTGTACATACAAATATCTAAACGGGAAAGTTTAGATTACAACATTCCGTCGTTTAAATATCAAATATCGTCGTTAAAATATCGTATTTTCGAATTATGGGGAAACAGAGCCGACCAAAGCTGGGTTGAACTTTTACTCGGTATTTAATCTGACCTGTCACCTACAGTGAAAATATATACATTGTTCTAAATGTTGTTCTATCGTAGTTAACCGATTGCTTTACCTGAAAATTGTCCAATTTCAATGGTTCTTGTCCAATTTCTACATTGAAAGTGTTTAGGTACTTTAAAGCAGAGGTGTCAAACTATACGTTCTTCTGGTTAAATTGTTAACGCGACCGATACATATACCGACAGCTAGCCAAAATCGGTCTTAGTGATGGGTTCGAAACTTGACTTGGTAAAGCATGGGTTTTAAACTATCTGAGCCCTCCAATGTGGCTCTTACTCTAAAACCCTAACAAAATGCTTTGTAACTACATCAAACTAAAAATATGCTCTAAATAGATATAAAGAATAGAGAAAAATAGAGAAAATTGCGCGCGGCTCTTGGCACAATTCCTAAAATGCAAAGTGGTCCCCGAAACCCATGAGTCTGACACACCTTTTTTTTAAAGACTGTGATAGACAAATAGATTAATCATTATATTTTATAGGTGATCCCGAAATTTAAAAAGGCGATCGACGATTACATGAAGATAAATTCACTATTGGATTCATGGGGATTAGAACGGTAACGTATTGCAAAAAGCGTTATTAAAAATTCTATTCAAAAAAGAAACGGAATGCACAAAAGTGGCTAAATATGCTAAACATAATGAAGATTTACCCACAACATAATTTTAATTTTTTTAAACTTAATCCAAGATTTGACAAATATGACAAACTTAATCCAAGATTTGACCAAAACATAATTTTACATTTTTCAGGGTTCGCGAAATTCTAAAAAAATTCGACAAAGATGACGTCACAAACGTTGTTTCGTCAATGACGTCTGAAGTTCTAGAAAGCAAGGAAGACGACTCAAAGCGTCTGACGGAAAGCGACTCGAAGCGCCTGACGGAAAGCGACTCGAAGCGCCTGACGGAAAGCGAGATACAAACAATATCATCCCTGGCAGAGGACATTTTGGGGGCAGGTAATACACAACTAATTTATATCGGGGTCAGTTTCGAACCAATGATGGGATCACTTAGACCGTTTTTGGTATATGTGTCGATTGTGTTCATTCAGCCAGACATTATTTTTACCGAGCCCAGTTTCAAACCCATGTTAAGCTCGTTGCCAGTACGGTCGTATGGCCGAATGGTTAGCGAACAATACATGTAACGACTTCCATACAAAAACGGTTTCTATGACTAGCCCATCGTGGGTGAGAGAACTGCCATTAAAAATATTGTTGACTTGTCTTAAAATTATTTGTGACGATTAAATGTAACAAAATGAGTTTGGAATCTTTTTTAAAATTGGCCGTACTTTTTGTAAAAAAGAATCGTGAGATTACCCCTTGCCCACCATCAGTTTACCAGAGCTATTGCAGTGTTATGTATAATTTACACGTTCCTGAAATTTGGGAG
>CH002073.1:704602-720182 GCA_000149265.1 Ciona savignyi | reverse complement strand
AGATGCAAGCCCCATAGTAGAAAATGTTTATTTAATAGAAACATTACCTATTGACATGACTTGGTGCCGTTGCAAAAACTGTATTCTTATGGACACACCGCAAGAATGTTTATGCTGCATGAATGTACTTGCATTTGTGCTCAAAATAATGCCAGACTGGACTTGCATTACTAAAAGCCCTTATTTTTCAATTATCTGCTTGAATAAAGAAGTTCTTGAAGTTGCACTTGATGTACTGGGTTGATCACTATGTTTAAAATCATAATCAGAAAAATTAAAAATTATTGGAACTGTATTTTTCACCAAGTGGTTTGTTTTCATCATCTTGTCTACTCCATTGGAGTCAAATACAATTTTACTATGATAATCCTTGTCACAAATATGTGCACTACACACTGCGGTTCTTTTTCCAGGTAGTTTAGAATACAAACAACCAAGGTAAACCATGAAAGAAATAGGCTTTTCCCACCGCATAGTCTAGCATTTGCCTTATGGCTGGTTTATTTCTATAAATTGCTGGCAGTTACAGTTTAATGCATTCTGTTATAGTTTTCTTGTTCTGTTTTCACTTTTATTATTTATGATATAAATTGCTAAGACTTATCATTCTAAAGTCATTTAAATACGAGACCTGTATACCTTAGCATTCAGCTTAGGTCCAGGACCGTGCAGGCCTTAATGACCTCGCTTAAAGTAAGCTGTCACCATGTACATATGGTTCAGTTAGGCTATATGACAAGTGTTATGCTAAGTCTCCATAATAAAAACGAAAATACAACGCTCCTGCAGGCGCTTCTATTACTAATTCACCTCTAAACTGACACATGATTGTATACAATGCATATAGGCACGAAATCTCAACAACGTCAGTGACGTAATACGGGAAATCCCCTAACATAAAATGAAATACATATTTGCTCATAACTCTTTAACCAAAAAATATTGGAAGAAACTGATTTGATTTTTGAAATCAGCGTATTTTTTCCATTTATTAAGATATTCTGAAAATTGACTTCAAGGTTCCCCCTTTAAATGATTTAGAACGAGAGTAATCGTTATACCACTAGTAATCCCACCAAAAGTGTACCATTTACTTACAGTCTGGGCTTATGGCACAATCGTAAGTCAAATTTCGAGGGAAATATTTCATATTATAGTCATATTTATTATAATTCCTTATAATTCTCGAGAATCAAATTTCTTATACTTCCAATGTTGCGATGTGTCTTCAGGTTTTTGCTGGAAGTCGGACAGTGTCGGGTTCGACGTCTAGGAACGGAGATGATTTCTCCTGGAATTCGTTGGTGGAAGACGTCGCTCAGTTGCCGGAATCTAAACGAAATGACGGAAATCCGCACCGTGATTTGCGGAAGCTGTAGGAATCCACTTACCCAGCTGAAGACTGCGACTTGCGGGGTAACCCTGACATCGCGTAACAACCAACATCTCGTATATTTGGCGCCTCGAAAACTGACGTCATCATCAACTTCTCTACAATCAGTAACGGTCCCAATACCAATTGCATGCTACTGCGTCAGGCGAAATCCGTGGGCTTTGGTAAACGAGTAGTACTATATTGCTATATTCACATCGTTTCATGATTTCTAATGGTTTTCTATGACATCTTTAACCTCTTTGTCAGTTTTTAACTGTGAACAACAAAGTTTATTGTTTTAATTTATTATTTATATCCATATTTGTTGCACCAATATAATCGTTTTTGATACCTTTAATTCGTTTTGGTACGTTTATTTATAATGTTTTTCGATCCCGATATGGTCCTTAAGGTAGATTTATTTAAACGGCTAAAGCTCAAAATTCAACATAGAAGGAATAGTGACAACTCTGAGCCGTACGCTCCCTGTACGTTGGAAACATTACCATAACAAAAAGCTAATGAGTTGAGTTACCTTTACTAACCAAGCCCCCTTAGTTTTTACCTTTTTTCAGGTAAAAATCATTCACCGGAATATGTCTAGTTTAAGTAAAAAAACATATTTAAATACTCTCAATCGCTTCTAATGTCCTGTGGCATAGATGCCTTAAATCAAATCAAGCGAGGGTATTTGTATAAGTACTGAGATTGGAAACTAGTGTGTATGCGACTATGGGGATAATATTTTTTTTAAAAGGCCAAAATTTCGCTCTCATGATTGGCCTATTTCTAAGAACTTTTTGTATAGAATTTCAATATGTAACGGTCACGTTAACCATTTGACCACACCATCGTTTTATGGGATATTGTTTTTTTAACGAGCCAAGTTTTAAAACCATGATGGACACATCACTTGGACCGTTTTTGTATGCAAGTCGGTTTAGGAATCGATCGCGTTAACCATTCGGCCACACGATCGTTTATTTTACGGGATAGTGGTATGCAAACGGGACGTATAATCTCACCGAGGGTCTAACTGGTGGCCTTATGATGGTGTATACATTAGCCACTATGTAATATTCGTAGCTGGCTTGAAAGTTTTTTAAAATGCTTTATGAAGGAGTTGGACACGTCTTGGCCCATTCGATTAGTCGTTAAATCAACTGCTGTCAGCCAATTAGCTGTTGCATCGAAACCGGACACTGGCTTAGATGGAACACGCTCTCGTCCGACCAAATGGCTTGGTGGTTTAACTATGACATTGCAATACAGAAAGACGGTTGATGTTTGAAACTGGTCGGCTGTGTTCTTAAGCAAGGCACTTTGCGGACATTACCTGTACCCACAATAGGGATAGAATAATCATGTTTATAACCCTTGAGTGGGAAAGCCAAGGGAGTTAACATACGGGCAATTATCAGATTATATCTCGCCCGTCGGGTCACCGAAGCTATTGCACTGTGTTGTGTATAACTCACACATTCCCTCAATTAAGTAAAACTCATTAATCGGCTAGGTTTCTAGGTTTAGGCAGTGTCCGTTAAGTACCTTGCCCAAAATTGCACAACCAACTAGGTAGCGAACAGTTTCGAACATGCAACCCTTTGACTGAAAGGCGACGCACTAAACATATAGACCAGAATTAAAGTAACTTAATAAACATATACACAACACACTGTAATAGCTCGTGTAACCCACAATACTTATGAGGTAACCTGATGATTGTCAGAGTAAAAATAACCCTTGCCTTTTTCATTCATATAAATAAACACGAATATGCTTTCTTTGAAGTTGATTTTTCCTAGAAGGCGCACCACTATTGAGATAAATTTGGTTGGCATAATTACAAAAAAGTTATAGTAATATGGTAAAGACGGTCAGTTGAACATACGATCTAATTCCCATAAACCCGAAATCGAAACGCACCATTTTCACAATTTCATTTGGTTCGTACCAGACTGTCGTCAATAAATGACAGCAAGTCTGAACATCAAACATATTAGAGTTTAAAAGCAGATGCAATAAAACTACCTAATGGTTAAAATTGCAGTCCAACAAATTATAATTTAAAGTATAAATGAGCAAATACACAACCCCAATACATAAATAAATATAGTGAACACAGAAACATATTCCACCCTAAAACCAGCAAATTTACTGGCTTACAATTACGGCACTTTAAAAGATTGATTTAAAATGTCTAGAGGGTGCAATAAAGTCAATACCGCCACAGCTATCATTGCGTAGTTTGTTTTGGTAAAATTCTGGTCGTATGTTAATGCAAGTGAAAAAATGCCAAATTGACCGAGTGCTGTAATCCCGCAAATCATCATAGAAACGCCAAAGATTTTGCCGAAATGACTGGGCGGAAAAGCAAGAGCAACGACTGAAGTATTGCTAGCGTAGAGAAACGAACGGGTTAAAACAAAAAATACAAAGGAAGGATAAATTAGGCGAAGTGCCACGGATACAGTAAATAAAACAGCAAGAATACAGGATGAAAAAGTCGCAGCAAAAAGCCCTAACCAGGACGATTTAGCTCTTGAGTAACCAAGCTTTACAAAAACTTTCGCCGTCAGATCCGTTATTAGACCATTTAGCGGTGCCACCAAAATTCCGCACAGTAATAACATACCGAAGGTTTTAGTAAGATTGCTTATTTTATTTGGCGCGGCGAATCCTTTAAGCCAGGTTTCGTAACTTCCTATAAAGAAGACTACAATCAAGTTCAAAAGACTGAGAAAAATCTGAGTACTCCAAAACATAGTCGTGCATATGCATTCTTTTAGCGTTCGGTTGTCTTCTATTAGTTCCTCTTGTACATTAGGATCTATTTCCGCTGTTTCCGGCGTAACTTTATCTAAAAGCTTTTCCGTTTCGTCGCTTCGTACGGACTGGCACAAATACTTCCATTCGAAAATTCCGTATTTCGGTTGAGTTTCACTTTGGGAGAACGCCTTTCTCGGTCTTAATGTGAACGTTACTATCCATGAAAAGATTGTACACGCTGTGTACACGATTAAAATCCTCTGCAGTGGATACCCGTGGTCGTATAAAATGTCAACAACAAAGAACATAACTGCACCAGAGTCGTAAGCGCCGTTGAATAGAGTTAAAATCGACGCCTTTAAAGAAGGGCAAAGCGCTGCAACTCTTATGTTACTTATTAATAAATTCATACCTGCAGCTCCTAGTAAAATTGTGCTTGCGAAGAGCCAGTTTGGCGTAACAGGCGTCGCGATGGCTAGAAACAAAAACCCGAGAGTCAACATTGATGTTGAAACTGTACGATGAACCCATGCGCCAAAACGGTCCGAAATATACCCTCCTACTGGTAAGCATATCAGCATAACAGACGAGCTGATTGTGAAAACTAAATTCAGTCGTTCTGTACTTGCTTTACAGGTTAAAGTCCGGTTTTCACTAACTGTAGTTAGGGTTGGAAAACCGGCAGAACCGTTGGTGCAAAGGTTTGAAAAGTAACCCTTTTTGTCAAAGATTAATTCCATAGATGGCCACCCGTAGATAACGCCGGCTAATGTAATGCATTCCATTGCTGCAGTAATGATGGCGATTGCGTTTTGTATTCGCATAGTGGCTGGTTTGAAATGTGGGTCCAAATGTCACTAATTTTATTTAAAACATTGTGCCTGTGCTAAATCTGCAAAATAAGTTTGTTTTTGACTTTTCCAAATTATACCCTAAAATCAAATAAAACACAACATGAACACAATCAACGAGCTAGCGAACAGTTTCGAACCTGCAAGCCTTTGACTGATAGGCTTTCCACTAACCAACCAAGCTAATCGGCAGAAGTTTGCGTTTCCAATAAACACAAATTTCTAAGCTTAATTTTAAAAGTGCGGTGGCCGCGTTGCAAATCGGTAGAATATTAAAAAGCACAAACTAAACGATTAAACGATTTATAATAGGAATAGGATAATCATGTGTATCCCCGCGAATGGGAAAACCAAGGTGGTTAACACACGGGCAATCGTCACATCACCTCGTGCCAACCGTCGGGTTATCGGAGCTATTGTAGTGTGTTGTATATGATAGACACGTTCCTTCAATTGGGTAGCACCAATTAATCCGGTGGGATTAGGCAATGTCCGTAAAGTTCCTTGCCCAAGGACTCAACCGACCAGCTAGCGACCAGTTTCGCACCTGCAACTTTTCGATTGAAAGGAGACGTACTAAACCACCAGACTAACCGGCCGCACTAATCTAACTTTGAGAAAATAATTTTCAAATTCTGCCTTAATAATGTTTTTTTAAAGATAGATTTAAGGTTCAAGTTTATTTTTGATACTGCTATAACGTGTGTGATTATACTTACGTGTTTTAACAACGGGTTTTTTGTTACTAATTCTTTTTGTGTCACACATATTTTTCTACTATTTAAACTGCTATACAGTGTTTAGATTAGTTCCTTTTTTATTACATATCCTTAAGAAGATTTTCTAATATAACGTAAAGGAGCAAAATAAATAAACCTACAAATGATAAGTCTGTCTTCCGGTTAATTCTGTCTTAGTTTGATGTTTTGCGACGCCCTTCAACCGAAAGGAAACTAGTACGAAACTGTTCGATAGCTAGCCGGTTGTGTCTTTGGGCAAAGCACTTAACGGACATTTTTTTATTCACGGAAATAAACATAAATATCCAACCCTATTCTATGTGTATTTAGGTAAATACTTAATTTGGTTACCCTATGTTAGTCATGATTTAATTATAAGCTTGCCTAAAAAGCCCATATAAAAAAACATCTTTCGATTGAACTACCTTCACAAATTTGACGCGTATTATAAACCTAGTCGAAACTGCAAATGCACTACTTTTTAACCATACTGCATGTACTGAACATAACACAATTTTATTTGCAAAATTACATACTTTCTCTTTGTTCAACAAAGTAAACAAAAGCTGGCCTGTTGTTTGCCAACGTGGATTATACGACAGTCGGTCGCTAAATAGCAATAAGTAAACGCTTCAGTTGCAACTTATTTGCTGACGCAATTCACCAGCTGATTATATCTCACAGGAAGCAAAGGCTAGTTTTGAAAACACATATGCCTCACTATAGCTAAGTTATAACTTAGACATTAATTTAAAACAGCGGCGGCCGTTTAAAGTTTAAATAAAGTTGCGCTTAAAGTTTATTCTGCAAAACTTTTATCTTTCGTTTTAGCGTGGTAATTTAAACAAAGTTTGCTTTAATTTATAACATTAGCTGTTTAAACTTTTTTAATTAAATTCTTAAGTGATGACCGTATAGTACGGCATCTTACTGCTAAATCGGCTTCAGCGAACTGTATCAGAAGCACATTACAGCTTGAAACGTTGAAAGCTTACTGTATTTACTATTATTCCTTTGACTGCATAAATATGCTTAGTTTAGGGATCGCTTGTAAGACATTTATGTTTGACGACTATTCACCACTCCTTAACCCGACCTTGCCAAGTTCTGCCAATATTTAATGCTGAGTTAAACTAAATGTTATACCCAAACAGTTTAAAACACCTTACCCTTTGCCGTTATTTAACTAACAATTTTCTAAACAATGCAATATAAAGTGCTACTGCCAGCACACACATACACACACAGGGAGATACAGGCGCGCGCATACACACACATGTATTTTGCTTTTATACGGGCGGTTTATTTATTTCCCGGGCTAAGTTAAGAAGCTTTGATCAACACGTCACTAAGACCAATTTTGTGTATAGAATGCGTAAAATGTATTAGTGACATAAACCATTCGGTCACATGTCGTTACCCATACTGCTGACTGGTAAGTCTGGTGGTTTAGTGCGACGCCTTTCAACCGAAAGGTGGTAGATTCGAAAACTGACTAGCTAGTCGGTTATGTCCTTGGACAAAGGCACTTTTTTTACCGATCCAAGTTTTGAACCCATGACAGCTTGTCACAATAACGTTTTTTGTATATACGTCGGTATATGTATCGGTCGCGTTAACTATTCGGCCACACGATCGTACAGCTGGCTAACGTATAGGCTACCCGCTACATGCTTATTTTATTATAGCAAACCTGCGCTCGCGCGCCATCTTCCGGGAAACAATCATTTTTCCACCAGTGCGCAAGGGGGTGTTTTGGATCCGGCGTATGGTCGTTTTGATATGTTTACTTAAAATACGTGTGGTCGTTTCGCCGAACGGATAACGCGACTGATACATATTTAACGATTTCTATACAAAAACAACCCTAGTAACGAGCCTATCATAGGTTCGAAAACAAACTTATGAAACTCGTGGTGGTCAGCACACAACCAATTCCAATTCAAGTATATTAGCTCAAAAACGGTCGTGTGGGCTAACAGTGACTAATTCATATACAGCACAAAAATATGCAAAAACGTCTTAGCAAATATCCAATCGCGGGTTCAAAACTTAAGCAATTAGTCACCGAAAAAATTAGACGAAATTGGATGTGCAGTTATCGACTGTAACGTGTAATCGTGCTGACAATTTTCTAAAATGGCAGATGGGACAATTTCCCTTAAAATCAAAGTTAAAAAACTCTGACAAGAACTCAATTCTCAAACAAAGAAACTGTTAGAAATCCAATAAAATTGGAGCACAAGGAATATATTTTAAATATTTAGATTATTTTAGAAAAATAGTTTTTAAGTAAAGTAGTTTTTTTTAGAAAAGATCTCTAACTCGTCTAAACCTAACGAGGTTATTTTAACCAAGTAAATCAATGTCGGACAAAGTTTTGAATCCATTATGGCCCTGTCACTAAGAGAAGAGAAATTTTGTGTTTTTGTCACTCCCAAATCACAATCCATTTAATACTTTATCATTAGGCTAGAACACTATGGAAGTCCAACAAAATGGCGCCCTATGTAGAAAAATACAATTACAATTCAGAATGCCTACGTAATAAAATTCGGCTGAGCGGTTATATGTGAGCAAGTACTCGTATTTAGGGCGACAATTGATTTAGATTCGGTATAAATTTCATATTTTTTACTTAATGAAATGTAACAGCTAGGAACAGTAGGGTAGGCTATTCTTAACTTAAAACTTACATGCCTTAACCTTATACATTTTTGCAAACTTTGTATGTGTTAAGGATTCCATTTCCGTTTACTAATTTGTCATCTAAAGAAAGGGTCAAAACCAATGTTGATTAAAGCTTTAGTTACTAGGCCGTGTTGTAATGTAATAAACCATTCTTATGGGACAGGAAGTATGGCGCTTAATCTATTGTTGGCGACTGTTGAAAAAGCTTCAGTTTCTGTTTAACTAGATAACTGGTTATATGCGTTTCTTTTAACTGCTATTTAATGGACTTAATACAAACACAAGACGAATTATTTGATCGTCCTATAATGTAATTTAACGACATTCTTCGGAAATGTTAAGCTCGTCTTTTTGTTTAGCAAATCTAAACTAGTACCGAGAAATAACACAAACAAAACTAATAGTACCATATGCTATGGGACTCAATTAAAAGTCAAGCTAGCTATAAAATAAAACTGTCTTTTTACACTAGTTGCCCAATAAGTCTATATTTATGTTAATCTTCGAAAGTAGTTGCTGGTACTGTACTTGCTAACTTAAACTTGCTGAAACTGTCGTGTTTATTACGAAACACAGCTGTCTATTCCAAACAAAGCATTTGTATGGTCTCTATTACTGAATTGACACGGTGTACTTTGTACTAACCCCGGTTTACAGTTTGTTAAAAGGAAGTATGTTATTGTATACATGCGGTTTAATAGCCTGTGTATTGCATGTTTATTTGCTCTTAGTTTAACATCGAATAAAAATTGTCGTATTCATATTATTTAAAGGTTAATTCAAAACCAAATTGATCCGTTTTATTTGGAGCTTAAGCGAAAAATCATAATGTTTTAAGTATATTGTGATAAATCACATTTAGCCGGCCCGTTGGTATAGCGGTTAAGTGCGTCGCCTTTCAATCGAAAGGTTGCAGGTGCGGAACTGGTCGCTAGCTAGTCGGTTGTGTCCTTGGGCAAGGCACTTTACGGACATTGCCTGAACCCAGCGGATTAATGGGTTCTACCAAATTAAAGGAACGTGTGAATCATACACAACACACTGCAATAGCTCCGGTAACCCGACGATGGGCGCGAGGTGATCTGACGATTGTCCGTGTGATAACCCTCTTGGTTTTCCCATTCACGGGGATAAAAATGAAGGTTCCTTGACAACTGAACCCCTTACAACTGAACCCTTACAACTGAACCCTTTACAACTGAACCCCTACAATTAAGCCCCTTACAACTGAACTCCTTTTAACTGAACCCCTTTAAACTGAAACCCTTTACAACTGAACCCATTTCAATTGAACCTCTTTACAACTGAACCCCCTTTTCAGTTAAAAGGGTTCTGTTTAAAGGGGTTCAGTTGTAAAGGGGTTCAGTTGTAGGGGCTCAGTTGTAAGGGGTTCAGTTGTAAGGGGTTCAGTTGACTGGTCACCAAAAATGAATATTCTATCTATCTATCTTCTATCACATAAGTCATACTTTTGAGACGATTTTAGCAAAGCTGAGTAATAGCGTAATGTCGGTCAATCATCAAGTTACCTCAAAAATGTTGAATTGCCGTAGCTATTGTATGTAGTTGTACAATGGGTGTTATATTTGCCGTTTTTGTCCAACCCTTTTTAAACCAATCAAAACAGGAAAAGTGCTCTGCCCAAGGAAACAGCAATCAAGAATTAAATAGGATACTTATGTTTAACCCCGTGAATGGAAAAAAATGGAGCGTTAACACACTCGTCAGATTACCTCGCGTCCATCGTCGGGTTAACAGAGCTATTGCAGTGTGTTTTTTTATGATTGAGACATTTTTTTATTTTGGTATATAACCCATTATTCCACTGGGTTCGTTCAATGCCTGTTAACTGCCTTGCCCAGGAACACAACCTATTAGATAGCGAGCAGTTCCGTATATGCTATCCTTCGGCTGAAGGTAACGCAATAACTCACCACGCTAATCGGTCGGTCAAGTTAGCAACTGCTTACGCACGATTTCACCGCCTTCGAAAAACGATCGAAAGAAATCTTCTGACCGACATTACTAAAATACGTTAAAGTCGAACTAAAAAATTACCGAAATGTATTCTAATCCGTAGCATCGCCGTAAGTTTAAAACTATTCGAATGCACGAGTTGTTGCCAATTAATAATCCCTCTAATGGTAATTTACGGAAAACATGTAAATTGCTTTGCATTTAAATTCCGTGTTTCCGTTGTTCCATAATTTCGTATTTTTTACTTGTGTTGACAAATTAGAACGATAAGTACATATTATTAGCCCTCCTGACGGAGGGTTTTAGGAGGCGTTCAACCAATTATTCTCCCTATCTCTCCAATGCAAACTGACCTCACAAAAACGACTGTCACTCAAAATCCTGACATAGGAAGTCTTAGATTTTTTCACAATTTAAAATTGAAGCTTGGATCTGCAACCTAAACTCAAAACCCTACAAAATTTTGTTTAAAAATTTTGAGCCCATACCCCCTCGTACATCGGCACCTTTTTTTCCAACAAACAGCTAGCAGATGCACAATCAACACCTTTATTTTACAAAGCACTGCTCCACGATTACAAAACTTTACAGCTAAAACGAGAACACCGGCGCGCATGCCTAGCACATGCTGCTTTCAACCAAACAAACATTGGGGAATTACCACCATTGTTACTCAGCAAAACACTCGTTTAAAAACAATGACTCATGGAGGGTACCACTCGTCACATCCTGCCGTTCATAGAGGTCTTAATTGGTTATACGCCATCTTGGAAACGGTGACCGTTCCAGTTTGGTTTAAACTGTTCGAACTTACTAGTAGAGGTCATTCTGTAAGACTCCTGTCCAAATTTTAACCGGTTCTGTTGACTGCTTCGGCTATTACAGGCCTTTGACTGAAGGGTGGTCATTCTGTAGATTTCATTTGGCGACAGTGTCACTGGTGATGACTGAAACTTTTCGTACACATTAAAATTCACTGCTTGATGTTTCACAAGTTTCAGCACATTCTTTCACTGTAATTTGAAAGGTTTAAAGTTCATAACCAGGGTACAAATTGTTGTTTTTGAGTAAAAAAACACACCCAATGCCACCTTTGAGCCTCGTGTGACCACATTTTGTCCGCCTCCAGTTCTTTCTACTAATGTTTGACAACCAAGGATGGTTAGGATTGGTAAGTTTTTTATATCTTCTGTATGCATAGGTGTCCAACAACACATCTAGGCCTTCACACCTGCCCAAAAATTAAAAAATATGAAAAAAAGGTACACATGTGGATACCAAGAGTAGTGCATTTTCCAGTCCGATATCACAAATCGGATTAACAGCCTGTATCGAAAGATTGTCTGGTATTTATAAAAGCCATTCGAAGTTAAGTTCTTGAAAAAATATCCGAACGACCCTCTACCGGAGTGAAAATGACCAAAAATGAGGAAAAATGACTAATTAATTACTTTGCTAATTAGCATAAGTAATTAAGTGTTAGATTTTAGACAAACAGTTGACTAGTAACATTTATCCACACTCAAATTTCTATCAATTTAAAGATTTTGGCAAAAAATTCAAAATGGCCAGTTTTTCATTTAGGAGGCGTTCAACCAATTATTCTCCCTATCTCTCCAATGCAAACTGACCTCACAAAAACGACTGTCACTCAAAATCCTGACATAGGAAGTCTTAGATTTTTTCACAATTTAAAATTGAAGCTTGGATCTGCAACCTAAACTCAAAACCCTACAAAATTTTGTTTAAAAATTTTGAGCCCATACCCCCTCGTACATCGGCACCTTTTTTTCCAACAAACAGCTAGCAGATGCACAATCAACACCTTTATTTTACAAAGCACTGCTCCACGATTACAAAACTTTACAGCTAAACGAGAACACCGGCGCGCAGCCTAGCACATGCTGCTTTCAACCAAACAAACATTGGGGAATTACCACCATTGTTACTCAGCAAAACACTCGTTTAAAAACAATGACTCATGGAGGGTACCACTCGTCACATCCTGCCGTTCATAGAGGTCTTAATTGGTTATACGCCATCTTTAGTACGTAGGTCACCCAAAGGTCACATGTGAATGACACAGACGTATGTAAACTTACGTTATTGCTCAAATAATATAAAGTAACGGGGGCGTTCTTTGTGGAAATCATATTTTACTACAAAACACCGATTAAAAGCCTTTGACGTAATCCATTTCAGGGATATTAAAACTTTACTGCTTCCTTTTCAACACACATAAACGGGATCTTAAAGGCAAGTGCTAAAAAACTCAATGTGCTAACTTCGAGTGAAATCAATGTGCTACCTTCGAATTTATAAGAAACCCATATAAATCTTTCTTTTTGCGACATTCGGTAAAAAATTACCGATTCTAATTAAAAGTTTATTTTTTGGTTATTTATTTATTTTCCGCGCTTAGTATCGATACCTTGATCCTGTTCTTCAGACCGCTTTTTAAATGTATTTCGGTATATCAATTTGTCACGTTAACTATTTGGCCGCACATCCGTCCGACCAGATCCATTTTTACAGAGCCAAATTTTGAACCGATGATAAGCTCTTTGCCAAGGGTGTTTTTTACTTATTAATAGTTATTTGTATTGGTGGCGTTAACTACGTGGCCATATGAATATATATAGGGATACATATATATACCACATCACACAGCAATAGTTCCGACATCCGGGGTATTGATTTTTACAGGTTTCTTTTTAATAAAAAAAATCCCACACACGTGTATAGAAACCAGTATTCACTCGAAAGGTTTTAGTTTTCATGGAGTAAAACTCAATATTTTAACCAATATTTTAGTTTTGGTGGCGTAAACCTAATAAACATTTAAGATTCAATGCCGTGAAACTAGTCTAGATTTAATGACTTAGAACGCACAGTAGCATATTTGCGCAACGTTATTTACTGTTGCGGTGACATGCCCTCGCAAAAATGTATTAATCTTGTTACTACGTGTCTGTGTGCAAACTTAAACACACTACTAATTTACGTCGTCATTTTTAATAGAATAATAATATTCTTCGTTAGCATCAATTCAAGTAACGAAAAAAATATTTGTTGTTTAAGTAAAAAATCGCTACTAACTACCAAACGTAAAAATAATGTCCATATATCATGTATATATGAGTAATATCACTGAGATTTATTTAAATGTAAACTATATTAAGGTTTATTTACCTGGGTAAATTTTATACAAATTACCAGAAATGTTCAATATTTTTTAAGTTTTTTTTTTTAAGTTTTTTTTTAGAAAAAGATTTTTCTGAAATTGTACATTTTGTAAAAAACACCATTTTTTTATGAAAAAGATTTTTCTTAGATTGCCAATTTTGTAAGAAACACCAAGATGTTTTATTTTTATGTTTTTCCTAAATTTGTAATTTTTATAAGAGATAAAACACCGACAAATTTCGCAATAACAACAACTAATTCGGTAAGACAGAAACGTGCTAATATTGGTGGCTAAACCCAAGTGATTTTATCTGGGCAATGCTCAAAAATTACATTAGATGAGTTGACTTATGGTGGTGTGTTCAACCGATTTGTCCCTAACCAAGATCCCTTTTGGTGCAATAGATCAGGGAAAATGAAATGATAACGCAATTGCAAATAATCGAACATTTTCAGCTACCGTTTAAAAGAAGGAAAATCAATTTTATTTCATCATCTCCTAAAGAATGTTCCGACGGAGATTGTAAAATAGGTTGAATTTAAATAGGGGAAACCTAAAACGAGGGAAAGAGGAAAGGTGGGAAAAGGGAGGGGAAACTTTACAACAAAATAAAATTAAGCTGTTAAGGTTAGATTTGGGGGTAGGGTTAGTTTAGATTCCAATAAGCTTTTGAATTTTAAGGAGAGGAATGAAATAAGCTTTTACAGTTTTATGGAGCAGTTTCCCTCCTTACCTAATCCCCCTTTAGCATTACCAATTTAAACACGGTATGTTTCGGTAAATAACCAATAAAAACTATTGAAAAAGGAGAAATAAGTTTCTTGGCAACCACAATCTGATTCCAATTGTTATAAAAGATCATTCATGTTATAGTGGTCAGTGTAGTTGGCTACAGGTGCCCCAGCAAACAGGAACATGTACAGCAGCATGCAGTGTTCTAAATGATGGCCTGAATTATATGGTGTTAGGAGTGCCTTAACGTATTTGAAATTTTAACTGTAAAAATCCGTTTAAATAACGGATTTAATAAAGAAGATATAGATTACTGTTTCGTGGTTTTTAATTTCATAACAATTTTTCAACTTAGAAATATATTCAAAACGAAATATGGTTTTGACAGCTTATTATATTTTACGGTTTATAAGATTTTTCGTGTTGTAAAGTCACCTTCGTTTTTTACCCTAATTAACACAAAGAACACAAGTTTTTTTTTACGAAAATAAGCAATGGTGTAGGTGGTTTGTCGCACTAACACTTATTTTGTAATTCCAGATTTTAAAGAAATTATATTGGTTTTCGAATTGTTTAGTAAAGGCCTAGTTAATAAAATTAAGAAATACTGTCTGTAAAGTAAAAAAAATTCTTACGAGAAATTTAAACTTGACGGAAATGCAAATTTTATTGGTGAGTCTGGTAAAAAAAGGTTTTTAAATGTTTTACTGTGAAATTTTGTGTTAATCGTTAAAGTAGAAATGAAATAAATTAAATTAATTGCCAAGGGCTTTGGTTAGATAACAAAAGATTACTTCTTGTTAAAAAAGTTTTTAGATGTTTTTTATACGCCATTTTCCATTTTTTGTATCGTTTTGTCTAAAGTCCTGCCAAAAACCTTGGTAGGATAGTGCGCAGCCCTTTGGCAGAAGGGTTACAAATTTAAAATTGGTCGCTAGTTAGTCGGTTGAATACTTCGTCAAGGTACTTAGTCTACATCTTGATTAAGGTATGATATGCATTCATGGTTTAGTGCCACGATTTCCAGTACGATCACTCTTCCGTGATTTTCCATTCGCGGGGATTAAGTATGATTCCACTACCGTGTACTGTACCTCTCGTGCTTAAACCTAATTGTTCCTTTAACAAAATTATTAAACTTTAACCAAATTATTAAGTTTTAAAATCAAACTACAACTTAAACCAAATAAATTATTCCCAGGTACTTTCTTGCATTGTAATGTTTGGCTACTCTCAAAATATTGGGGACAGAACGCTA
>CH002073.1:688855-704502 GCA_000149265.1 Ciona savignyi | reverse complement strand
GTTGGGCGTTGGAATTATTTTGTAACTTTCCACCCCATTAGCAGGAATGCGTAAGCTCATAAAGATATTTTATGAGCTGCACGTGTAGTCTACGCAGTCTCCACTTATTGATTAACAAATAAAGGAAACACTTTAACTGTTTTAAAGTTGTTCGATGATATATCTTGAGATTTCAGTGCGTCTTTTAAGCCGAAGTGTTGGAATACGAAACTAGTCGATGGCTGTTCCGTCGGGCAAGTCACTTAACGGACATTGCTTGAACTCCGTAAACCAATAGGTTCTATTATATCCTAGATATTTCAAGATTAACTCAACGTCTTAATTATTCACAAACAAATGCAATAGTTTCCGGTAGCACTATGGTAAACGCCAAGTGATCTGACGATTTCCTGTGAGATAACATAAGTATCCTATCCTTTGCAATGCTCGTAATTGGCATCGTATGTCGCCAGTACTCTCACCAAAAACAATGACATTTTTAATATATTTTATGTGAAAAAACCTATGATTTCATAAAAATTCTCCCATCTAAAGTCATTTATCTGTATATATTCCCGAAAACGCAACCGCAATAGAATCATTCTTGAATTAGAAGCAAGTTTACAATTTTACAAAGAGCTTTTAAGATTAAAATTAATATGCTAGGCCACTTAACATATCAGTTTTTTATTACTCGCTTCGCTTTTGGAAAAACCCACTGCAACTAAAAAGATTTTTCCAACAATTAAATTCACTTTTATTGATCTACCGGTGTAATAATAAAAATAATTGCCTTATATACCTAGAGACTTTATTTTATTTATTTTATACGGTAAACGGAAAGCGTGTGATGCGTCTTGGTGTAGTAAGCGCCACTAAGAGTCGTAAAAGTGTTCACAACATATAAAACACTTCATTTCAGTTGATTGTAGTACGGTCGTGTGGCCTAATGGGAGACGCGATCGATACATATACAAATTTACTACAAAAACGGTCTTGGTAACGAGCCCATTAAGGAATCGACCCTTTTTACGGTAAAAAGGAAAAATCATTTTAGATGATTAGTTTGATAAAACTGTCCCATTAAAATAAAACTGTTTCATTACAAAATTCAACTGTCGTTACGACATTAAAATGTTCCTTAGGAAAAAGAACTGTCCTTTAGACCGATAAAACCGTTTCTAACATTACGTGTTTACAAACTATAAAACAAATTCGAATAGATTCGACTAAAAGTCTGTCCCTCCGGAAATTTTGAATTTTCAGATTTCTCGAGGAGTATTGCGACAATGAAGAAAGGGGAACATATGTCACTGTGCAATGGAGAGAAGCGGAATATCAATGTCGTAATTTCAACCAACACAACACGATGCACCATGTTCTATGTGGATATTGCATCTTTAAAGAACATGGAAGAATTAGAGTCGAAAAGTCGCAGCCCGAATTCCGCCGATTCTACATCACAACACGGAACGCGACAAGTGCCGTTATACGCCTGCCGCACGCATGCCGTTGTCCGAACCAGTAGTCTGCGGATATGCAACACAACTGACGACAACAACGATTTTCTTGATTTTTTTCTACATTTTATACCTTTAGCTCTATTTATTTATATTGTACATGCTACTCTTTGCAAGCAGTCTCTCACCATTAGCAAACGATACTAAAACATCCCATGAATATGTAACTTCATTAAAAATTTAAAAGCTATAAAAATATCGAATTTCTAGGTATAAGTTAAAGAATTATGATAATTGTGAAGATAAGTATATCTTCTCTATTACTGTATAAAAAGGAAATCCAGGCAGATATATATCAAACCAGCCTAAACAAGTTTAAAGTAGGCTATGTTTTTTATTATTTTTACTTAATATGTACAGCAGTCTATAGCCAATCACTGTCGTTTTGGTGAAATAAAACAAACGCAAAGACAAATTTTTGTTCAATTATGGTTAACTGTATAGAGTTTTTTGTTGAATGCACAGGTTGCTTTAAGAGCTATTGCAGTGTGTTGTGTATGAAATTAGTACAAAAAATTGCCTGTGTTTATTTGAGATCAGATCGAAATTTAAAATTTAAAATCGATTCTATGATAATGAGAGAATCCAAACTGATTCGGATAACTACATGAACTGCATTATGGATTTAATTCTTTTACACATACAACATTTCAACACATACTAGTGTTGAGTAATTTAATTTTAACCAGAATTAGCTAAGTCATTAATAATACTGTGATAAAAACTTTACGTTGTTTTAAATAATAAAAACGAATGAAGTAAACGCGCGTTATTTTTTTTACAAGAGTAATTTCTTACTCGCACTGCGTGCGTCATGCGAGTGTTACTCGCGAGGATTTTTGGATCTGTATCAACCATTTCAATACAAACTATCTTCTTATTTCATGCCTAGTAAATTTTAAAAACACATTTTAAAAAAAAAGTAAAATTTGTCACAAAAACGTTTAGCATTTTATTTTACTGGTATCAATTTTTTAAAGACTTTGTGATCATGTACATACATTGGTAGTTCTTATGTTATTTCAAATACTAGTCTGTGCATTTAGTTTTCTAGTTGCCTTACTTGTTGTATAATGCAAACATATATGGTTGCATGATATTATTAGATTTGTATTTATACAAGAGGCAAATAATTCATACAACGGGCTTTTAAAAGAACTTCAATCATAAACTGGTAACGACAAATACAAAAACACCACGTTTTGGACTTGTCCAAAAGCAGTAAAATTAATGTTTCAACTATTAAAATTTAACAACAAATTATTAAATTTGGGTCGTTGAATTGTTAAGCTCTTAAAAACGATAACTCTTATTACTACAAGATCGCTTGGGGCGCTTTTAGGATTAGATTATAGGATCAGGTTTAAAATTAGGTTTAAGGTTCCAAGCGCTCGATTCAAGCCATCCTGTAGTAACTAGAGACTCCCCTTAAAAGAAGGTTTTGAAGGTGGGTCAATGTGGGGTTTAGTGGTATATAATAAAATAATGACACAGAGGTATGTAATTGTGAATGACACAGACGTATGTAAACTTACGTTACTGGGCAAAGAATATAAAGTAACGGAGCGTTCTTTGTGGAAATCATATTTCACTACAAAACACCGATAAAAAGCCTTTAAAAACCTTTGACGAAAATTATTGTCAAGGTTTAAAAACTTAAATGCATCCGTTTCAACATTCGAAAACGGGATCTCAAAAGCAAGTGTTAAAAACAGAGTGAAATCAATATGTGTTCAATTCGAATTTAGATGAAACCAATAATAAACTTTCTTCTTGCGACATTCGCTTAAGAATTTTTGTAATTCCAATTAAAAGTTTATATTTGACGAGTTTTTTTGTGTTTAAGTTTAAATTTCAAAACCTCGTTCCGCTTCCTCAGACCGTATATTAATATATTTCGGTATCTCTATCCGTAGCGTTAATAATTCGGCACCATTTAGTCTGAAGTGTTGCCTTGAATTATGTTCTCTTCTAATGATTCAAACATATGCCCCCTGTTCATTGTTTAACGTTGCTGATACATAAACCAATTAAATGCATTATAAACAACGGTACGGGTGTGAAAGCTCTAAGGGATTGTAATCTTAGCACGGTAAAACTGTATGAAAAGACAAAAACGAAAAAAATAAACTTGAAAATGTAACAAAGCTAAATATAAATATCTAAAAACTCAAAGGTTAAAAACGAAAGGTAAGCCGACAGGTTGCTTTTTAATCAAAAAAGTCAACACACGAGCATACAAACCAGTGTTCACTCGAAAGGTTTCAGTTTTTATGGCGTCAAACTAACCAATATTTTAGTTTTGGTGGTGTAAACCTTATAAATATTTAAGATTTAATGTCGTGAAACTAGTCTAGATTTAATGACTTAGAACGCACAGTAGCATATTTGCGCAACGGTATTTACTGTTGCGGTGACGTGTCCTCGCAAAAAAGTATTAATCTTGTTACTACGTGTTGATGTGCAAACTTAAACCTCGTTCAATTTATGTTGTCATTTTTAATAGGAAAATAATCTTCTATAGGCACCAATGAAATTACCAAAAAAATAAATTATTTGTTGTGTATGTAAAAAATCGCTACTAAAGAACAAACGTAAAAATAATGTCCATTTATCATGTCCGAGTGATATCGCTGAGATTTTTTAAAATGTAAACTATATTAAGGTTTCTTTACTAGAGTGTTTTTGTAGAATTTACCAGGTTGTCGCTGAAATTTTCAATATTTTATAAGTTTTTGTTTATATTTTTTTTTAGAAAATTATTTTTCTGAAATTATAAATTTTGTAAGAAACACCATTTTTTATGAAATATATTTTTCTTTTCTTGTCAATTTTGTAAGAAACAATTTGTTGTTTTTTTAGAAAAATATGTTTCCCTAAATTATTAAATTTTATAAGAGATACCATCTAAAAGAAACACCGACAAATTTCGCAATAAGAACAACTAAATCGGTAAGACAGAAACGTGCTATTATTGGTGGATAAATCCAGGTTGTTTTAATTGGGGAATTCTCAAAAACTACATTAGATGACTTATGTTGGTGTGTTCCGATTTGTCCCTAACCAAAGATCCCTTTCGGTGCAATAAATCAGGGAAAATGAAATGATAACCCAATTGCAAATAATCGAACATTTCCAGAAACCGTTTAAAAGAAGGAAAATCAATTTTATATCATCTCGTAAAGTATGTTCCGACGGAGATTGTAAAATAGGTTGAATTTATATAGGGGAAACCTAAAACGAGGGAAAGAGGAAAGGTGGGAAAAGGGAGGGGAAACTTTACAACAAAAGAAAATTAAGCTGTTAAGGTTAGATTTGGGGGTAGGGTTAGTTTAGATTCCAATAAGCTTTTGAATTTTAAGGAGAGAAATGAAATAAGCTTTTACAGTTTTATGGAGCAGTTTCCCTCCTTACCTAATTCCCTCTTTAGCATTACCAATTTAACCACGGTCTGTTTCGGTAAATAACCGATATAAGCTATTAAAGAAGAAGAAATAAGTTTATTGGCAACTCAATCATACACCAATTGGTATAAAAGATCATTCACGATGATATAGTCGTTAGTGTAGTTGGCTACAGGTGCCCCGGCATAGTGGTATATGTATACAGCAGTATGCAGTGTTCTTAATGTTGGCTTGGACTGTATGAATTTAGAAGTGCCTTAATGTTTTAAAATTTAAAATTGTAAAATTTCGTTCAGATTTAATACGGAAGAGATAGATTACTGTTTTAGGGTTTTTAATTTTAAAACTATGTTCAACTAATAGAAATATATTTAAAACGGAATCCATTTTTTATGGCCGCTTATTCTATTTTTACGGCGTGGAATTTATAGTCGCCCATAATCTTACCCTAAGAGAGTTAAGAACTGATTAAACGTCTTAAACAGATACACTTTTAATTGCGGGAGTAAGTTTTTGAACAATAGATTGTCCGTGTTGCAAAGCCAAATTCGTTTTTTACTCCAATAAACACGTGTTTTTTAAGAAATAAACAATCGTTCCTTTGGTTCGTCGCGCTAACACTTATTTTGTAATTCTAGAATTTTAGGAAATTATATAGGTTTTCGAACTGTTTAGTAAGCAACTAGTTAAGAAATTGAAAAATATTGTCTCTAAAGCAGCGTTTCTCAAACTATGGGTCGCGACCCACCGGTGGGTCGCGAAAGGAATCTTGGTGGGTCGTGAAAAGTTATAGAAAGCTCTGATTAGGATAGGATAGGATAGGATAGGATAGAACATTCATCTTTATCCCCGTGAATGGGAAAACCAAGGGGGTTAGCACACGGGCAATCGTCAGATCACCTTTCGCCCATCGTCGGGTTACCGGAGCTATTGCAGTCCAGTTTTCGCACCTGCAACCTTTCGATTGAAAAGGCGACGCACTTAACCGTTAGACCAGGGATGTCCAACCTTTTATTGTAATGGGCCGCATTGTCACTTAAAATAATTCAATGGGCCGCAGAACCTATTAAATTTAAATAAAAATGGCAGGGTTCGAATTAATGGTTTTGAAATGATTTGCGAAATGCGCGGATTAGGAGCGCGCGAAAAAAATTGGTTATGATAAATTGCCTTAAACGACCAGAAAGATATTTATTTCATAAAGCAGACAGTACTGTTATTTAGTAGTACAGTAATAATAAATTGCAATAAACGTAAATTCAAAAGGGGTGTGTCACATCTCGTCAATCATAAATAAAGGAATCGAGGTATATTAACGCATAATGGCGATTATTGCCTGTGATAGCAATGCTTATTATACGCTAATAATGCAAAGTAAAGCCAATGTAAATAAATAATGTTAAGTTGAAGGCAAACGATGTTATATTAACGTGTTGAAAATTTATTATTAAAACTTAAAAGTGCGTGAAATCAGTACCGTTAATTTATATTTTCGCGATTTTGTTAAATTTTGTAATTTGCGAACTTTAGAAAACGATTCGCGAATAGCAATTAGCGATCCCTTAATTCCAACCCTGAATGGGTACATAAAGAAACAATTAAAAGCCATTGATTTCATCTTTGAAAAAATGAACAAATAACACACATATAGAAAGAAACAAAAACTTATTTCTGCAATACAAAGTCATTGAGATAAGTGTTTGTTGTCAGTCTGTTTCTTTCTGCAGTTTTGATGTTTACTGCGTCCCTAAAAGCTGACTGATACATTTGAATTAGGCCAAGATTTAAAGTTCAAAATACTACTTGGAGTAAAAATGACTAGCGGGCCGCACAAAAATCTCAGGTGGGCCGCACTGCGGCCCGCGGGCCGCAGGTTGGACATCCCTGCGTTAGACCAACGGGCCGGACAATTAACTATACTTGCTATTTCCTATACAAAAATCAAGGGGAAATTATCATAATTGTGACATCACACAATCTTGAATCGTGCCGTGATCTTCACCTGACCTCAGGTCATTGAACCTTTCGTCTCTCACACATGTTACAACAACTATATATAAAGTTAAGTGGGTCGCCAAAAATTGTGGTAATTAATAGTGGGTCCCAACTCTAAAAAGTTTGAGAACCACTGCTCTAAAGTACAAAAAAAACCTTACGAGAATTTTAAAACTTGACAGAAATGACGTTTTTATTGGTGAGTCTGGTAAAAAATATTTTAAATGTGTTTCTGTTAAATATTGTGTTAATCGTTAGAAATAAAATTAATTAAATTAGTTGCCAGAGAATCTAGTTTAGATATTCAAAAGATCACTTGTTTTTAGATGCTATTTATAATTAAGCCGGTTTTCGATTTTTTGGTCGTTTTGTCTAAAGTCCTACTAAATAGCTTGGTATGATAGTGCGCAGCCCTTTAGGAGAAGGGTTACATATTTGAAATTGTTCGCTAGCTAGTTAGTTGAATACTTCGTAAAGTCACTTTTTAAACCAAACTACAACTTAACCCAAATAATTCATTTCCAGGTTCTTTCTTGCATTGTAATGTTTGGCTACTCTCAAAATATTGGGGACAGAACGCTGAGCTTTCCTGAACAAAAGAGGTTGGACGTTGGAATATTTTTGTAACTTTCCACCGTATTTGCAGGAATGCGTAAGCCCATAAAGATATTTTATGAGCTGCACGTGTAGCCTACGCAGTCTCCACTTATTGATTCACAAGTAAAGGAAACACTCTAACTGTTTTTTAATTAAAATTGTCCGATGATTTAGCTTTAGACTTTAGTGGCTCGCTTTGAAGCCGAAGAGTTAGAATTGGGCTATCTAAAGTCATTTTTCGGTATATTCGCCAAAACGCAACCGCCATAAAATCATTTTTGATTTAGAATAAAGTCCACAATTTTACAAAGATCTTTAATGATAAAAACTAGAGAGTGTCAACCACGTGTTTAACCACCACTATTTGTAAAACACCTGTTGTATGCCATATATTCATGCTACATGGTCCCTAACCACATTTTGTATTTTATACACTGAGTATGTATTTTGTTTCTGCAGGCATAAACGCATGGGTCCCATAGTTATTAAACCAAACTTCTTTTCCATGTAAAGGTAAAAAATAATTTTAAATTTACGAACATTTTACCACAAATGTTTTAAATTACAGTTCCTTTTAAGCGCTGTATTGAAATGACGCTAAATTCCCAAAACAGCCCGATTTTTTTTGTGGTTTCAGGGAATTACTGGGTTTAGTAGATAAGTTTCTATTGGGTTTATTACGTAAGTTTCTGTTTTTACATATGTGGGTTATGTTATATAACAATTCTTAATGTTTAAATCTGATTTGTCGATCTCCTTGTTGGAGATGTCAGTACGATATGGCATACCTGTTACAATCATAAATCAGAAACATATCTTCGTTTTAAAGAAATTACCCAAATAAATTCTTTCTTTTAATTGAAACAGAGTGTTTAATGGTCTAACATTTTACCAAATCTGATTTAAATTGGGAGCGGCCGTTCAAGCGATATGCGCAAAAAAAGCTAAATTTTTAGGAACAATACCGCTTTGGCTTTTAACGTCTCAGGGGAATTCCCCTGGTTTTATTATCCAAAATTTTAGTTTCTGAATATCTAGCCCATGTTGTCTAACAAATAACAAAGTTTGATTGCGCATACATTTTTTTTCCTTTTGTAGATGTCGGGTCGACATGGCATGCCTGTCAAAATCATGATTTGACAACAAAAGCTTATTTGTTAGGGTATTTCCCTAAGTAATTTATTTTATTTCTTTTAAGTGTTAAATCAGTTACTAATGCTCTTACACTTTATCAAATCTGATTCAAATTTGTGCTACCGTTCAAGTGCTATGCGAAAAAGAGCTAAATTTTTAGAAAAAATTACCGCTTGGGTTTTTAATGTGCCAGGGGAATTCCCCTGAATTTATCACCCAAAATTTTGGTTTCTGCATATCTAGACCACGTTGTCAAAAAAATAAAAAAAAAGTCTCTTTGCGATTTTATTATTCCTTTCGATAGATGTCGGTGCGACATGGCATGCCTGTCACAATCATGATTTGACAACAAAATCTTATTTTTTAGGGTATTTCCCCGGGTAATTTTGTTATTTCTTTCAAGTGGTAAATCAGTTACTGATGCAGTTACATTTTATGAAATCTGATTAAAATTGGTGCTACCGTTCAAGCGATATGCGCAAAAGAGCTAAATTTTTAGAAAAAAATACTGTTTTGGTTTTAGACGTGCCAGGGGAATTCCCCTGGATTTATAACCCAAAATTTTGGTTTCTGCATATCTAGACCATGTTGTCAAAAAAATAACAAAATCTCATTGCAACTTTATTATTCCTTCTGGTAGATGTCGGGGCGACATGGCATGCCTGTCACAATCATGACTTGACAACAAAATCTTATTTTTTAGTATATTTCCCTAATAAATTTTCTTATTTCTTTTAAATGTTAAATCAGTTACTAATGCACTCACATTTTATCAAATCTGATTCAAATTGGAGCTACCGTTCAAGCGCTGTGCGCAAAAGAGCTCATTTTTTCGAAAAAAATACCGTTTTGGTTTTTAACGTCCCAGGGGAATTTCCCTGGATTTATCACCCAAAATTTTGGCTTCTGCATATCTAGACCATGCGGTCTAACAAATTACTAAGTTTCGTTGTGATTCCATTACCCCTTTTGGTAGATGTTGGGTCCACAAACCATACCTGTCAAGCGTTTGACGAAAAAAAAAAAAAAAAAAAAGAAAAAAAAAACGGACAAAAACAATATGTGTCCCATTTTTTCAAATGGGACCCATAATTAATATGCTAAGCCACTTAAAATACCAATGTTTATTACTCGCTTCGCTTTTGGAAAAATCCACTATAACAAAAAAAGAACAATTAAATTCACTTTTATTGATCTACCGGTGTAATATTACAAAGATTTGCCGTACATACCTAGAGACTATGTTATTTATCTTATATGGTAAACGGCAAGCGTGCGATGCGTCTTAGTTTAGTAAGAGCCACTAACAGTCGTAAAACTATGTGTTCACAACATATAACAACGATTTAGTGCAATTTTTATTTTATAAACAATTATTTATTTATTTTAAATAGTTTTTATTTTTTTAATTGGGTTTAGCGGCCACGTCAAATTATACAGAATTTTAATAGTCTATTTCTTTTTTTAGACGTGTTCTAACGACTGTCGTTTTGCCGTTTTTTCCCGTTTTCCAAATTTTTACCGATAGTCCCACTTCGTGTTTTCATCGTGGAAACAAAAAATAAACTAAACTAAACTAAACTATAAAATACCATTTTAGTTGATTAGATTGATAAAACTGTCCCTTCGAAAAAATAATTGTTGCTTACGAAATTAAACTGTCCCTTACGAAATGAAACTGTCCTAGACCGATGAAACCGTTTCTAACATTACGTATTTACATACTATAAAATACAATTAGAATAGATTAGACTAAGTCTCTCCCTCTGAAAATTTTGAATTTTCAGATTTCTCGAGGAGTATTGCGACAATGAAGAAAGGGGAGCATATGTCACTGTGCAATGGAGAAAAGCGGAATACCAATGTCGTAATTTCAACCAACACAACACGATGCACCATGTTCTATGTGGATATTGCATCTTTAAAGAACATGGAAGAATTAGAGTCGAAAAATCGCAGCCCGAATTCCGCCGATTCTACATCACAACACGGAACGCGACAAGTGCCGTTATACGCCTGCCGCACGCATGCCGTTGTCCAGACCAGTAGCCGGTGGATATGCAACACAACTGACAACGACAACAACGATTTTCTTGATTTCTATCTACCATTTATACCTTTAGCTTTATTTATTTATACTGCACGTGATACTTTTTGCAAGCAGTCTCCATTAGCAAACGCTACTAAAACATGTCCCAAGAAAGTGCAAGACCATTAAAAATTTGAAATCTATAAAAACGACGCACATTTTTAAGTATAATAGAGTTAAAGAAATATGATAATTGTTAAGATAGATATATTTTCTATATGCCTATATAACAGAGAAAATCCGGGCATATATATTCAAACAGCCTACACAAGTTTGAAATAGGCTATGTTTTTTTATCATTTTTACATAATATGTACAGCAGTCTATAGCCAATCACTGTTGTTTAGGTGAAATAAAACAGGCGCAAAGACAATGTTGTGTTCAATTGTGGTTAACTGTATAGAATTTCTGTTAAATGCATAGGTTGCTTTAAAATAATAAGATTAAAATTCATTTATTATTCCTGTGCATGCAACTTATTATTCGAAAAGGTTGTTATCAGAGGGGAAATCGTCAAATTACCTCGTAGCTACCGTCGGGTTAAAGGGGCTGTTAAGTGCGTTGTTTATGAATACGTTCTTTCCGGTTTTGTTATAACTCCTTAATTTACCGGGTGAGATAGGATATTCATGTTTACCTCCGTGAATGAGAAAACCAAAAGGTTAACACACAGGCAATTGTCAAATCACCTCGCGCCCACCGTGGGCTACCGAGGCTATTTCAGTGTGTTGTGTACGATTAACAAAGGAGACATCCGACTAGCTATATAGGGACCGGTTTCGAAGCTGAAACCCTTCGGCTAAAAGGCGACGTACTATACTACTAGACTAATGTGTCAAAATACAGAACAAGGTGCGCTTACTAAACAAAAATTATATCTCCACGCTACAATATCTCCGGTAAAAACGACGGAGCAAGTAGTGATGTATTATCCATGCAATATATCAGGCATGGTCAGCATACGGTCTGTGAAGGGATTTTGACCGGCCCGCAGACTGTATCTAACCATACCATGTAATTAAGATAATAAATACTACTCATGTAACAATCCGGACCACCAAGAACTTAATTCTCCCACATCTGGACTAAAAGAAGTTACCAACCCTGCAATAGATAGTAACAACACAAGACAACACTTCTACTTCTTAGCGCGCTTTTATACCTTGTTAATAGAAGTTCAGACTTGCAAACCATACTAACAACGTTTAAAAATGGCAGCCGTTGATTTATTGATTAAAAGTCACGATTTTGCGTAAAAATCCGAATAAATTCCGCGAACCTAAAACGGAAACGGACCAGATGGGAATTTCCCTGAGACACATTGTTTTTGTCAGATTTTTTTTCTTTTTTTTTCGTCAAACGCTTAACAGGCATGGCTTGTGAACCAGACATCTACTAGAAGAAATAATGGAATCGCATTGAAACTTGGTAATTTTTCAGAACACCTGGTTTAGATATACAGAAACCAAAATGTTGGGTAATATGTACCAGGGGATTCCTCTATGAGGGGAAAACCAAATCAGTTTTTTTTTAAAATTAGCTTTTTTGGGCAAAGTGCTTGAACAACTGCTCCAATTTCGATTAGATTTGGTGAAATGTTAGTTCCTTATACGCCTTTTTCCATTGACCAAAAAGAAATAAAAAACTTAGGGAAATACCCTAACATTTATGATTTGTTTCTAAACCATGATTGTATCAGGCATGCCATATTTAGCGGGCAAACCCGACGGTGGGCGCGAGGTAATCTGACGATTGCCAGTGTAACATGAATATTCTATCCTATCCTATCCTACTCACTTCAACCAAAATATAGTTATATTAACTAATACCGAATGACATTTTGGAAACACTTTATTGCCGCTAACATAAAAAAACGTAGTTAAGAAAGGCAACATTAAAAAAAAGTATACAGTTTTGATACTTGCACCTAAATTAATACAAATATTTCATGAAATTGGAAAAGTATGAGATAATTGTAAACTATACAAAGCTATTTCCCGTGGCTGCGTTGTAAGACGGCGGGAGAGGATCGTTTTTAGTTACAGATTTGTCTAAATTTGAGGACGATTTGACTGTTAAGTAATGTGGCGGTCTCGTATCTTTATTCAACGTCATAATTGCCTCATATTCAGGTGGGTTTGGATCGAAAGACATTGGAATCGGTGACACCAGAGGCTGCGAAGAAGTCTGTTCTGGTAGTGGCTGCTGTTCGTTTCTCGTTTCGTTATTTGTTGAAACTGCTGAAAAAAGCTGTAATGTATCACAGAACCTAAATAAGTTAATGTGATATTTTAAAGCGGTCAAATTGTAAAGTTTTGCCAGTATGTAGGCATATTTGTCCGGCCGGTTAGCCTGTCGGTTAAGTGCGTCGCCTTTTAATCGAAAGGTTGCAGGTACGAAACTGGTCGCTAGCAAGTCGGTTGTGTCCCTGGGCAAGGCACTTTACGGACATTACCCGAACCCAGCGGATTAATGGGTTCTACCCAAATGAAGGAACGTGTCTATCATATACCACACAAAGCAATGGCTCCGGTAACCCGACGGTTGACGCGAGGTGATCTGACGATTACCCGTGTGTTAACCCCTTTGACTTTCTAAATCACGGGGATAAACATAATTATCCTATCCTATCCTTATTGCATACCGTTTGGGTGCTAGTTCTTTTGCAGTGTAATAATATACATATCATTAAACGTTTTCATCATGTGACTATTTGGTTCGATCCTACAATCATGTGGCTGACCGAACATACCGACGCTTTAATCATTGGACTAATCGACCGAACCCGTTATTTTCGACAATTCGATTAAATCTGACACCAAACTGTAAAACTACACTACTTTAACACATCTCTGTTTAAAGTTGGCAAACAAAACAATTAACTTTGTATACCAATTGAAGCGACGGGTCTTCTTTGAGCAGTAGCGCGATTGTTTCTCGTCCTATATATAGACAACAGAATGATGGCACCCACAATTCCAAAACCCCACCAGCACTGACATCCGCCATCAACTGAGCTAAATTAAAAAAACACAATTATAAAAAAAACATGCGAAATTGAACCAAGATTGGACAATTTGGTGAACTTTTCAGCAACTGTAGTCATAGCCCGGTGTAGGTTAGAAACACGACAGTGGTTAAAAAACGCTGTCCATTGTTAAACTACTACCTGCCCACAGTCGATTTGAGCCGTTTACTTCGGTTTAATTGTTTAAAAATAAGGCAGGTCGTTTACCTATGTTCTTTTCCCACTGTAGTTGTAGTTATGCCTGTAGGAAAAGTGCTAAAATTTTGATATGGTGTTGAATTATATACAGCCATAAATTAATTTCTACTGGCTGGGGAATTGGGTAATGTACTTTTTATTAAATCGCTATAGATTGCTAATCGTTTGCTTTCACACACATGGTTTAACCATCTGCTACATCAAATATGGGTTATTACGACATTCGCGTCCTGCTTTCCATCTATTTACTTGTAAAAACAACGCAAGAAATGAATACATATACGCACGCATATTTGGGCTATACCGAATCCACAACATGGAACAAGTCCACAATTCATTTTATTCTTTGCAAAGTTTAAGTTTCTCATAGTTTAATGTAAGCTGACTTTGACTAACCAATTAACAGTCGTCTTTAATTTGTTAAAGAATTGTCTAATTTAGATAAATTGCCTAATTCGCCCCTTTGATTATTCCTTATAGTGACGTCCATATTTTAGCCTTAAAATAGATTAAGATATTTACTGGCAACCATTTAACAATGCCTGAAAACAAAATCTCAAAATAGCGTTCGTGACTGTAATACCTTACAAAGAATTAAAATAATACTACTATCACCTCTCGAAAACCGTTGATCAGGCGTATACACAGCCTATATTACTAAGCTGATATACGCCTACATTACATAGTAATGTGGGCTGCAGTTAAAACGAGCGGCGCATAAATCGTGCAAGTGTATAATGTAACAGCATTACTTACGTCATGGGAGTGGTGTCTAAAAACACTATGCCTTATCACGTTTTGT
The DNA here is from genome assembly GCA_000149265.1 of Ciona savignyi. Taxonomy (NCBI): domain Eukaryota; kingdom Metazoa; phylum Chordata; class Ascidiacea; order Phlebobranchia; family Cionidae; genus Ciona; species Ciona savignyi. The sequence continues at coordinate 689,756 of CH002073.1, read as the reverse complement.
GACTGCATCATGTGCAATATTTTTATGTTACCATACCGTTGAGCTTGTATTATGGTGGTGCTGAATTTTTTTAATTGGTCTGTAATTGTCTCCACCCGTTTGTTCGCCGGGTATTAGGCCTAGGTAGCAAGTATTTTTAGCAAAGCGCCTAGTTCGACAACATATACCTACCTTGCAATCATTAAATCCTTAACTTCACACCAGTACACACATGCAATGCGTTTCTGAAGTATTCGAAATGAGCTAAAAAGCATAATAAACTAATCAAATTTACAATGATGGGTGTATTATTTACAATAACCGCAACTTAAATTTACAACATACGAAAGGCTCGGAGATTTCGATTAAATTTACTGAAAGAATGCATAGTCGATCTATCTTTAAAGGTGGGAGGGACAACGGTCATTTGACAGCGTGGGTGTTCGAATGAGTTGCATCGTTTTATCGCTGACTGCGATATCGTGCTTGGAACTATAGATGACGTATAACCAATTAATAGAGCTCCGTGTCTGACCGTATCTAACGAGTGGTACAGTCTTAGCCATAATATTTAAATAAGTGTTTTTGAGTAACAGTATACTTGTTATTTCTCAATGTAAGTTTGGCTGGAAGCAGCTTGTAGGAAGCTGCGCACCGGTGCTCTCGTTTAACTGTGTAATTTTGTTTTAGTAAAGAAGACTTTCTGGAAATAACGGTTTTGATTGTGCATCTCCTTGCTGTCAACTTGAAGCGTTTTGTGTTTAGGTTGCCTATCCAAGCTTCACTTTTAAATATAAAAAATCTAAGGCTTAATGTGGCAGGATTTTAAGCGACGGCCCTTATGTGAGGTCAGTTTGCATTGGAGAGATAAGGAAAACAATTGATTAAACGCCTTCCGACATGATACAAACATTATATAGCA
>CH002073.1:668921-688671 GCA_000149265.1 Ciona savignyi | reverse complement strand
TCTGCCCACGTGTGTTTTTACCTATGAGTAACGAAAGCCGTGCTTCATAACGCGTCCGACCGGTTAGTCTGTTGGTTTAGTGCAGGGGTTCTTAAACTGGGGGGCGCGCCCGCCTTGGGGGGCGTGAAAGCTTCTCAAGAGGCGCGCGAGCATGACAGAGACATATTGATGAAAAACAGCTCTAAATTAGAGTCAAACCTCGTATTTCTCGTTAACACTAATTCAATAGATTAATCTGTTACCTAGTTTTAAAAAACAATTTTGTCTGGGCCATAATTCGTTACTGTTCCAATTTTCGCTGTCTTATTTATCTCGACACATCGTTATATGCAGGATAATGGCAAATAAATTATTGTTCTATTTTTCGTAAATTTGAGTGAGCATGAATCACAAATCTCAAGGGGGCGCGACTGATAAAGTTTAAGAACCACTGGTTTAGTGCGTCACTTTTCAGCTGGTACGAAACTGGTCGCTAGCTAGTCGGTTGTGTCATTAGGCAAGGCACATAACAGACATTGCCTGAACCCAGCGGATTAATAGGTTATACAAAAATATAGGAACCTGCGTAAATCATACGCAACACACTGCAATAGCCTCGGTAACCCGACGGTGGGCGCGAGGTAATCTGGCGTTTGCTCGTATGTTAAACCCCTTGGTTTTCCCATTCACAGGGATATTCATGAATATCCTAACCAACTTTTGAGCACACCACTAAGCACCAAACCATCTGGAATATTCGTTTGTATTATCTGCATTTTATTAAAAAAAACACTAAAAGCACAGTAATGTAACGTACCACGATATTGGACAATAGATCAAGCGAGAATATAGAACGCTTCTCGAGCACATCAAGCGCGAGTTGAGGTATACACAGCGCGACACTGTGCTGGCCGAGTATAAGACCAGGCGGGCTTCACTGGAGCGCTACTCGGTTCTCCTTTCCCCACTTCTTGATGGCTTGCACAATATATTTGACCTGTGGATTGTTGGAGCTGAGTAGAAGCATCAAAACCTCTCGTAGTGCTTCCCTGCGAAAAGATAACCACAAGTTCCATTATAGTTCCGCAGTTGGGGAATTGTGCGAAAACCTTTGAAAGTAAATGTGCAAGGATAGGATATATATGTTTGTCAGAAAGGGAGGGTAAAAATAAGACACATTAAGCGACGAGCTGGTAACTGCTTTAATACCACAAGATTTCGTCAGAAGCCTACGATTTAAGATATGATATTTATGCTTTAATTCCGTGAATAGAAAAACGAAAGAAGCATTATCATATGGCGAATTGTCACATTTTCTTGAACCAGTCGTCTGGAGCAAATTTAGGTTGTGGCATATGACTGAGACGTTCAACACAGCCCATTATTTCCCTGAGTTCAGGTCCTGTCCTCTAAGTGTCTTACCAAAGGAAACAACCGTAACCATAAGAAAAGTAGACATTAAAACGAGAAAAAATATGTCAGACTTTAAAACCTCCAAATAACAGAAATTTCGAAGTAAACTTGGTTCTTGTTCGGCTATGATCAGTTGAAACGGACCAACACAGGCACCCCGCTTACCCTCCCAAAATTCAGGGTTCGGGTCCAGTCTTTCTAACACGTCAAACGCTTTCGCTGAGATGTAAAACTCTCCCATCTGCAATAATAGACGTGATAATGATGATAGTTGCGTTTTTTCGTTTTGTGCAGAAAAAGGCCAAAACAACGGCGACAAGCGATGTTTTAAGTCCGTGTTTGTTATATTTATTTAGTTATTTCCATTTTCTTTTAAATGACACGTTTTAAGAACTGTTCGTTTTTTCGTTATGTCCTGTTCCTGTGCCGAGATTTTCTTCATTTGCCCTTATTTAATATTGGAACAAAAAAATAAACAAACAAAACTAAAACCTAAAGTCTTAGCAACAATGGCTAGTGTAACTGGTATGTGATAGATAGATAAGCTTGGCTTAACAACCATACTGGAGTTAAACAAAACAAACAAAATTTGTGTTTAATTTGAAAAATGGTAAAACTTACCTTGTAACAATCCTTTGCAATCATCTGCAAGAGACTAAAGGATTCCCATAATGTATCTATCTTCATGTAGAGTTCCCATGCTAGCCTTGCCTTCTTGTTAGATTTGTATTTTTACAAGATACAATTAATTCATACAACAAGGTTTTAAAGAAACCCAATCACAATCTGGTAATGACAAATACAAAATCTGGAGGTTTTGGAATTGTTCAAAAGTAATAAAAGTAATGTGTAAACTAGTAAAATTTAACATCAGATGATTAAATTTGGGAAGTTGAATTGTTATGCTCTTAAAAGCGGTACCTTTAATTACTACAGAATCGCTTGGAGTGCTTTGACGGTTAGGTTTAGAGTTTAGGTTAGGTTTCCAAGTGCTCGATCCAAGCTACAGGGCTCCAAGCGATTCTGCAGTAAGTAGAGAACCCCTTAAAAAAAGTTTTAAACTAAAACGTGGATCAAGGTGGGGTTTAGTGGTTCATAATAAATTAATGACACAGACGTATATCAACTCACGTTACTGCGAAAAGAATATAAAGGAACGGGGGCGTTCTTTGTGGAAATCATATTTTACTACAATACAACGATAAAAAGCCTTTAAGGTAAGTTATTTTCAGGGTTATTAAAACTTAATTGCATCCGTTTCAACATTCGAAAAGGGGATCTCAAAATCATGTGTTAAAGAACGGAGTGAAATCAGTTTGTGTTCAATTTAAAATAAAAGGTATAAAGTCATAACAATCTTTCTTCTTGCGACATTCGGTTAAGAATTAATCAAATTCGAATTAAATGTTTATATTTGACGAGCTCTTTTTCGTTTTTTTACTTTAAGTTTTTAAACCTTGTTCCGCTTTCTCAGTTTTTTTAAATATATTTTGGGATCTGTATCGGTCGCGTTAATAACTCGGCACATTATAGTCTGAAGTGTTGCCTTAAAATATGTTCTCTTCTAATGATTCAAACATATGCCCCCTGTTCATTGTTTAACGTTGCTGATACATAAACCAATTAAATGTATTAAAAACAACGGTACGAGTGTGAAAGCTCTAAGGAATTGTAATCTTAGCACGGTAAAAATGTATGAAAAGACAAAAACGAAAAAACAAACTTAAAAATGTAACAAAGCTAAATATAAATATCTAAAAACACGAAGGTTAAAAACGAAAGGTAAGCCGACAGGTTGCTTTTTAATAAAAAAAGTCAACACACGAGAATAGAAACCAGTGTTCACTCGAAAGGTTTCAGTTTTTATGGCGTCAAACTAACCAATATTTTAGTTTTGGTGGCGTAAACCTAATAAATATTTAAGATTCTTTTTTTGTAGTCACCAATTCGAGTACCGAAAATAATTATTTGTTGTGTAAGTAAAAAATTGCTACTGACTAACAAACGTAAAAATAATGTCCATTTATCATGTCTGAGTGATATCGCTGAAATTTTATTAAATGTAAACTATATTAAGGTTTATTTACCTGGGTAAATTTTATTGAAATTACTAGTTTGTCGCAAAAATTATAATTTGTCGCAAAAATTATTGTTTGTTTTTTAAGTAAAAGATTTTTCTGAGATTGTAAATGTTGTAAGAAACACCAATTATTTATAAAAAAGCTTTTTCTTAGATTGTCAATATTGTAAGAAACACCAAATTGTTTTTTTTAATGTTTCCCTAAATTTGTAAATTTTACAAGATATAGCCTACCGTTAAAAAAACATCGACAAATTTCGCAAAAACAACACCTAACTAAGTAAGTCAGAGACGTGCTATTATTGGTGGATAAATCCAGGTTGTTTTAACTTGGGAATTCTCAAAAACTATATTGGATGAGTTGACTTATGTTGGTGTGTTCAACTGATTTGTCCCTAACCAAGATCCCTTTTGGTGCAATAAATCAGGTAAAATGATAACCCAAATGCAAATAATCGAACATTTTCAGCTACCGTTTAAAAGAAGAAAAATCAATTTTATTTCATCATCTCGTAAAGTATGTTCCGACGGAGATTGTAAAAGAGGTTGGATTTAAATAGGAGGAAAATTTAAAAAGGGAAAGAGAGAAGCCGAAAAAAGCGGGGGGTTTTGCACGCTAAAATAAAGATTGGGGTGTTAAGGTTGGATTTGGGGGTAGGGTTAGTTCAAGAATTTTGGGAAGGATTGAAATAAGCTTTCGCAGTGTTGTAAAGCAGTTTCCCTCCTTACCTAATTCCCTCTTTATTATTGCCAATTTAACCACGTTCTGTTTCAGTACAGCACCGATATAAACTATTGAAGAAGGAGAAATAAGTTTCTTGGTAACCACAATAATACACCAAATCGGTATAAAAGGATTTGAACCTCTCCATTACGATGTAGTGGTCAGTGTAGTTGGCTACAAGTACGCCAGAAAATAGGAACATGTACAGCAGTTTGCAGTGTTCTAAATGTTAGCCTGGACTATATAACTTTAGGATTTCCCCAACGTTTTTTAAATTAAAATTGTAAAATTTCGTTTAGATTTAATACAGAAGAGATGGATTACTGTTTTATGGTTTAAAATTTAATTTTTTTTTTCAACTGATAGAAATATATTCAAAACGAAATTCGGTTTTGACGGCCGCTTATTATTATATTTTTACGGCGTGGAATTTATAGCCGCCCATAATCTTACCTTAACAGAGTAAAGCAGAGATTTAACGCCTCAAACAAATACATTTTTATTGCGGGTGTAAGTTTCGAACAATAGATTTTCCGTGATGTAAAGCCAGCTTTGATTTTTACCTCAATAAAGAGTATTTTAAGGAATAAACAATGGTTTCGTTGCTTCGTCGCGCTTAAATACTTATTTTGTAATTCTAGAATTTTAAGAAACTAACTATTTTTTTCGTGGTTTTCGAACCAGTTAAAACAATTAGGAAATATTGTCTCTAGTAAAAAAAAATTCTTACGAGAATTTTAAAACTTGACAGAAATGAAGTTTTTATTGGTGAGTCTGGTAAAAAATATTTTAATTGTGTTTCTGTGAAATTTTGTGTTAATCGTTAAAGTAGAAATAAAATTAGTTAAATTAATTGCAAGGGGATCTAGTTTAAATGTCAAAAGATTACTTCTTGTATTAGGAACTTTTAAATGTCATTTATAATTAAGCCCTTTTTCCATTTTGTGCCGTTTTTTCTAAAGTCCTACTAAATAGCTTGGTACGATAGTGCGCAGCCCTTTAGGAGAAGGGTTACATATTTGAAATTGTTCGCTAGCTAGTTAGTTGAATACTTCGTCAAGGCACTTTTTAAACCAAACTACAACTTAACCCAAATAATTCATTTCCAGGTACTTTCTTGCATTGTAATGTTTGGCTACTCTCAAAATATTGGGGACAGAACGTTGAGCTTTCCTGAACAAAAGAGGTTGGGCGTTGGAATTATTTTTGTAACTTTCCACCCTATTAGCGGGAATGCGTAAGCCAATAAAGATATTTTATGAGCTGCACGTGTAGCCCACGCTGTCGCCATTTAGTGATTCATAAATAAAGGAAACACTTTATTTTCAGATTTCTCGAGGAATATTCCTCAACTTTCCTCGACCTCAACGCGCAAGACAAAGACCGACGTATTTTCCGGACGTTGAGCGACGATAAGCACTATTTAATATGTTTGTATTGTGTATTTACTTCTTTGTCACTTCTGCACTTATTTTTAGCACTTATTTTTTTACTGTTTTTTATCACTACGTTCAGTATTTTAAGTTTGCATTCAATACTCACATGGTTTTGTTTTGTTTGTGCTGAAGTTTGAAATTGTGCTTTTTGTCTTTTTCATTTTAAATATTTTACGTTTACAATTAGTTTTTGGTTTAACTACACTTTTGTTGTTGTTTGTTTTTTATCGTCGAATATTTGGATTGTGTCTGGAGACACAATATTTTTAAGAGGGGGAGAGTGTTACAATGTTATCTTGATGCGTGATTTCGGTGCGTACGTTGATTAGTAATTACCTGTCGCCTTATCTGTATACTTCCCGCTAAAACCGTTAGACTTTACCGCCTGTAAGATATCTCGACCCATTAATGTTTTATTGATGTCTATGATAAATCATAAATTGCATCACAACCAAATTACGTCACAATGGGAGTTTGTGTTACAATATCTATACCCGACCGCGTGTTAGAAAATGCTTCCTTTTTGATTTAGTCACCGTACAGTCTGCAGCACAGTAATTTATCTGATACCGTGTATTTTCCGTTCCGGTTCTAAAGCCAAAGTTTGGTGAGTGTAATTGTTTACTATTTCATACGTACACCCGTCAATTATTGATTTTGGTCTCTTTATTTTTTAATTTACAGAAAACCGTATCATCCCCGTATCTCCGTCCGTATCATCTCCGTCCATATCATCCCCATATCGTCCCTGCCCCCTCCGTTCCACATCTGTAACCGTTGAACTCTGATCGCCAATTATAATTCGAGGACACAAACTGTCTGTTCTTTTATTCGATACGAGTTATTTTCAAACCAAAGCAACCCCGTTACTCCACCCGCGGAAGTAACATCGTTTTCAAACTGAGCAAACTGATCAAACCCACCGTAACCGTACCTCACGATCATGGATAACCAACCAGAACACCGCGTAGAACAATGGCTGGACAACACTGAAGAAGCCAAGCAGCCAGGCATTGAAGAAGCCAAGCAGATACCAGCACCACCTAATTCAACCACATCACTCGATGAAAAGCACGAGTCAGTAAGTGTTGTAAGCACTACAAGCTCGATGCGCAGCTTTAAGCTAAAAGATAGCAAGGTAAAGCTTGAACTGGCTAGGCTTGCGCGACAACAAGACTTGGAGAGAAAAGAAGAGAAACAACTTCTCGCTGAAACAGCCGAAAGAGAGAGAAAATTACAGGAGGAAATTGCCGACCGTGAATCCCGGCGAAAACTAGATTTGGCTGAAGCTGAAGCTAGGGCATGGGAGGAAGCATCCATTCCTGAGACCAGACACAACGAAGTTCAAACCGGCCAATATGCTGGCTCAACGACACCGCTTCTAGAGCAGACTACATCCACTGAACAATCACGCAACGAGATATCACCGACCACAGCGCAGCTACCACAACGTTCGACCCTGTACGCCCCGCCCGTTGTGCGCCCTAAGGACAGCGCTTTGTCACATCTTCCCTCTAACCGAACGTCATTCGCCACCGTTTCCGTCCGACATCCGGGTGAACGACGAAAGAGAACACGTGACAACACAGCATCAGAACCGACCGTCCCGATATGCTGATCGCTTCCCAATGCGCAATCAACAACGACGTACACAGCTATCACCGACTCGTATCCGACGAGATTCACCACTCCGTCACGTAAATCACCAAGAGGTAGGTGAACGCTTTCTACCCAAACCAATTGTACAAAAATTTAATGGAGATCCGATGGACTACTGGTCCTTCGTCAACCGATACCAGCTACATATTGCCGACAAAGTAGACTCATACGACCTAAAATTAGTATACCTACTCCAACATTGCACAGAGCCCGTCTGTGAGAAAATTAAGCATAACTCCGTAGATAATTACGAAAATGATGGCTACGAAACGGCCATGCAAGAATTATTCGAAAGATATGGCCAACCCCATATAATAGCACGACGGTGCGAGAGCTTGTTGCAGGAATTCCCGAGGGTGCCCGCAGATGACCCCGAAGCGCTGGAGAAATTGGCCGTTCTGCTCCGAAACTGCTGCGCGTCCCTGGAAAAGGCAAGGATAAAATCGACGGTAGACTCTGTTGGCTTCATTTCGACGCTGGTCAACAAGCTACCATTGGAACTGAGAAAGAAATGGATATCCAAGTCGCTGAGTATACAGGACAAAACAGGTGCGGTAGCTGTTTTTAAAGACTTTGCTAACTTCGTTAGAGAACAGAGTCGCGAAGCTAACTCTGTGTATGGAAAGTGTTTACTGCTAAAGTCCACAAATCCTGTAGTAACTACTACACGAAAACCGAAAGTGTCGGCTTATAACGTGAACGTGACTGCCGAATCTCCCACTGCTGCCGCTCCCACTCCGAAACCGTCCGGGCTGCAGTGCCCTGTCTGCAAGAAACCACACTTGATTGGCGCCTGCCGCGACTTCAAGGATAAATCGTACGAGCAACGTAAGCGCGTAACCCGGGAATGCGGCCTATGCTTTAAATGCCTAAAGGCAGGCCATTCCGTGCGAGAATGCCCACATAAAATCAAATGCAGTGTAGAAGGTTGCACCGGCAACTTCCACCACACCTTGCTCCATGACCCGAGATGGATCATCAGACCTGCAGATAGACTTGAGAGCAACACGACCGTTAAAGCATGCATGCACTCGCTTAGCGCTAAGAAAACCACCGTGGTACCGACTTCCGCATATTTAGACATTGTCCCCGTACGCGTTAGAAGCGGAGGCAAAGAGACGAGAGTGTACGCTCTTCTCGATTCCGGAGCGAACCGCACATTCTGTGACCACCGACTGGCTGATCAGTTACAAGCTACGCCGACTGGTCGCGCCGCGAACTTTGACCTGTGTACAATGACTACTTCCGAACCGATCAATGTTAAAACGACTTCCGTCTCGTTAACTGTTCTTCCGCTTGCTGGCGGCGAAGAGCTTAACCTGCCCGACGTTGCGCTCATTAAGGAAATTCCCGCTACACCGAGCAAGATTCCAGAGCCCAATAAACTGAACCGATATAAGTACCTTCGTGGAGTGGACCTGCCACAAATTCCCGATGGTGAAGTGATGCTACTGATCGGCAACGACAACGCAATGGCACACCGGTGTCTGGAAAGTCGCTTCGCACCAAATCCACGCGAGACGCCTGACGCTATCCGGACCCCCCTAGACTGGCTGTTAAAAGGACCGTCGCTGGACAGCTTGCCGAACGAAGAGGGTGCAGCCGGATTCTCACTTCAAGCCACAGCGGGCTCAGGAAATGACGAGGCGATAAAGGACTTACTCATCAATGACGTTGGTGATGTGTTCCCCTCCTTCGATACTGCTGCAACCGACGACGTGGAACACATTGATGTGGCTGGCTTCGAAGCCACAAGGAGGCGGTCGGAGTTTGGCATGAAGTACTCAAAAGAAGACGTCATGGCCTACGATATAATGACGCGCCGAATTGAAAGAGTTCGAAGGCCACTACCAACTTCCGCTTCCATGGAAAGACGACAGCACCGTTTTACCGGATAGCCTGCCAATGGCAAGGAGCAGACTATCAAGTTTGAAGAAGCGACTGGCGAGAGATGTCGATTTTTCCGTAAAGTATACGAAATACATGACGATGATGTTGGACAATGGGTACGCAGAAGTAGTGCCAGAGGACGAAGTGAATACTACCAACAAGTTATGGTACCTCCCGCATCACCCTGTAATTAACCCAAAGAAACCAAGTAAGGTTCGTATCGTGTATGACTGTGCGGCGAAATGCGAAGGACAATCTATAAATGACATGCTGATGAAGGGCCCCGATTTAGTGAACCCGCTGGTAGGGGTGTTGATGAGATTCCGCAGAGAACGTGTGGCTATCGTATCCGACATAGAAGCAATGTTTCATCAAGTTCTGGTTGCCCAAAAGGATCGTGACGCTCTGAGATTCTTGTGGTGGCCAGGAGGCGACCTGACCAAATCACCCGTTCCGCACCGCATGAAAGTGCACCTGTTTGGCGCCCGCTCGTCACCGTGCTGCGCAACTTTCTGCCTGCGCGAAACCGCCAGAGAATTTGGCAAGTTTTTTCATCCACGAGTGGCCGAAGTTGTAAATAATAATTTTTATGTGGACGACTGCCTTGTAACCGCCGTTGATGATCAAGCCGGCATCCAACTGGTGAAGGATTTACGTAATCTACTTTCAATGGGTGGCTTTAAACTGACGAAGTGGCTATCCACTAGTGCCGCTGTGATGGAATCCGTTCCGGCCGATGATCGAGCAAAGGTAATGCAAAATATTCGGCTAGGAGGAGAGGTACATGAACGTGTTCTGGGAATCAATTGGTGCGTCCAAGACGACGAGTTTAAATTCGACATTACGGATCCCGACAAAACCGCTGACACGACGAGGTATGCTTTCCGTTACCAATTCACTTTTTGATCCATTAGGCTTTGTTGCCCCCGTTGTATTGGAGGCCCGACTTATTTACAGAGATCTCTGCTTGATGAAAACCGACTGGGACGAGGAGATCACTGGTACTGAGCTCGAGCGATGGAAAGCTTGGTGCAACAGCCTTAATGAACTGACCCGCATTAGAATTCCTCGGTGCTTCAAACCACAAGTCCGTCATCCGACCCCCGGAGTACAGCTCCATGTATTTGCAGACGCATCTACCGCCGCCCGTGGTTGCGTATGCTACCTTAGAACCACCTTCGAGGATGACAACACGACATGTTCGTTCGTGATGGGAAAGTCTCTTCTCTGCGATTCTGGTAAGCACACAATTCCTAGATTGGAGCTCGAAGCTGCACTTGACGCAGTAAAATTATCGCGAACCGTGAAAAGGGAACTCGGACTGGACGATTGCCCGTGTATCTACTGGACGGACTCGACAAATTGTTCTACAAAGCCTTTTCTCTGACTGCAAGAACTTTCCGGTTTTCTCTCGAAACCGCCTCTCTCCAAATCGAAGCATACACAAGCGTGCACGACTGGAGACATGTTCCTACGAAACTGAACCCAGGCTGATCAAGCGTCACGTGGAACGACGGCAGGGACCATGATGAAGACAGGAACGTGGCATTCCGGCCCTAAGTTTCTACACTGTCCCGCTAAAGACTGGCCTACTACGTTTTTACGGCCACAACCAACGGCGCAAATCTACCGACGTTTTGACCTGCCAAAACCCGAATCTGTATTTCTGACAGCTACCAACTGCTCACCCACGGACAAATTCATCCGTTATTTCTCGTCCCTGTATCGATTGAAGATAAGCACGTCCTGGATTCTCCGTTTTTGTGCTTACCTGAAGAACAAGGTAAAGAAGGACACTGCAAAAATTCCGACATCGCCGATTGACGCCGAGGAGCTTCGATCTGCTGAGAGCGCCCTCGTGCGGTACGTACAACGTCGGGAGTTCCCCGATTGGATGCGCATGCAATCGATCCGACATCCGCCTTCTACGTCACCGATCTACAAACTGAACCCTATTCTCAATGATGGCATATTACGCGTTGGAGGTAGATTGGACAATGCACGTCTTGACTACAAAGCACGCCACCCTGCCATTATCCCCGATAACTGCCGCGCCACCCTGCCATTATCCCCGATAACTGCCACCTTACTGACTTACTCATCGATCACTGCCACAGTGTTGATGCTGCACACTCTGGTATGAATCACACTCTAAACATTTTATTTCAGCGCTACTGGGTGCAAAATGCTAGAGTTGCAACCCGACGTATCCTGTCCCGATGCCTACTGTGCCAGCGAAGAGCTGCAAGGCCCGAAAGACAGATCATGGCTGATCTCCCGCCGTCAAGACTGCAAATTGACGAACCACCGTTCACTCATACAGGAGTGGACTTCGGCCCGCTACTGACCAAGTTAAGGAGAAGTGAAGTAAAACGGTATGGATGTCTGTTTACATGTATGACTACTCGCGCCATCCATCTAGAAGTCGCTACTGACTTGTCTACCGACGCGTTTATAAATGCCCTGCGACGTTTTACGTCCCGACGAGGTCCTGTCACTCACCTGTATTCCGACAATGGCACTAACTTCGTCGGCTGCGAGCGGATACTTCGAGAATGTATAGAAGAATGGAATCGCAATCAAGTCGGCGACTACCTGAGACAGAAAAATATAATCTGGAAATTTAACCCACCAGCTGCCAGCCACTTTGGTGGAGCTTGGGAACGATTGATCCGTTCCGTGAAATTTATTTTGCAGGCATTATTGCAGGGCAAGCCGCTCGATGATGACCTTCTACATACCCTGCTTGTTGAAGTGGAAGACATTGTCAATTCCAGACCGCTTACACAAGTACCGCTGGAGATCGGAGAAGACCTACCGCTGACACCGAATCACCTTTTGAAAATCAACCCTACAATTACTCCGCCGCCGACAGTGACACGTAGTACAGATTGCTACGCCCGACGACGCTACCGAGTTGTCCAGTATCTCGCTGACGAGTTCTGGAAACGCTGGATCCAAGAGTACCCTCGATCAATAATCTCTCGACAGAAATGGCACGAGCAAAAGGACAATGTTGCTGAAGGAGATGTTGTACTCCTGGTGGACAATTCCGCCCCTCGAGGACAATGGCCTCTAGGCCGCGTGAACACCTTGTTTCATGACAAACATGGGATCGTTAGAAGCGTCGAAGTGAAGACTGCCGCTGGGTTAATGAAGCGGCCTATCGCAAAACTTTGCGTGATCGTGAGCGAGCGAGAAAGGAGCGCCCCATGACCTGGCACGGCGTTACGCCTTATTGTATATATTGTGTATAGTTTTTTTGTTTTTTATTCTTCGTTAAAAAATGTGCCTCGAATCCTTTCTTTGTGTAAAAAAATTGAAACTGCTTTGATGACGCATTTTTCCATTTTTGGCGGGGGAGGATGTAAGATATCTCGACCCATTAATGTTTTATTGATGTCTATGATAAATCATAAATTGCATCACAACCAAATTACGTCACAATGGGAGTTTGTGTTACAATATCTATACCCGACCGCGTGTTAGAAAATGCTTCCTTTTTGATTTAGTCACCGTACAGTCTGCAGCACAGTAATTTATCTGATACCGTGTATTTTCCGTTCCGGTTCTAAAGCCAAAGTTTGGTGAGTGTAATTGTTTACTATTTCATACGTACACCCGTCAATTATTGATTTTGGTCTCTTTATTTTTTAATTTACAGAAAACCGTATCATCCCCGTATCTCCGTCCGTATCATCCCCGTATCTCCGTCCATATCATCCCCATATCGTCCCTGCCCCCTCCGTTCCACATCTGTAACCGTTGAACTCTGATCGCCAATTATAATTCGAGGACACAAACTGTCTGTTCTTTTATTCGATACGAGTTATTTTCAAACCAAAGCAACCCCGTTACTCCACCCGCGGAAGTAACAGCGACAATGAAGAAAGGGGAACATATGTCACTGTGCAATGGAGAGAAGCGGAATATCAATGTCGTAACTTCAATCAACACAACACGATGCACCATGTTCTATGTGGATATTGCATCTTTAAAGAACATGGAAGAATTAGAGTCGAAAAATCGCAGCCCGAATTCCGCCGATTCTACATCACAACACGGAACGCGACAAGTGCCGTTATACGCTTGCCGTACGCATGCCGTTGTCCGGACAAGTAAACTGCGGATATGCAACACAACTAACGACGACAACAACGATTTTCTTGATTTCTATCTACATTTTATACCTTTAGCTCTATTTATTTATATTGCACATTCTACTTTTTGCAAGCATTCTCTAACCATTAGGCCTAGCACACGCTGCTAAATCAACCCATGAATGTGTAACAATCATTGTCGTTTTGGTGAAATAAAACAAGCACAAAGACAATTTTGTGTTTAATTATGATTTACTGTATAGAGTTTTTTGTTTAATGCATGGGTTCCTTTGACAAAAATAAGATTAAAACTTTATTAATTATTTCTGTGCAATTTATTATTCGCAAGGGGTGGTATCAAAACAACAATCGTCAAATTAACTCGTATTCACCGTCGGGTTAAAGGGGCTGTTAAGTGCTTTGTTTATGAATACGTTCTTTCGGTTTTGGTGTAACTTTTTAATCTACTGGGTGAAATAGGAGATTCATGTTTATTCCCGTGAATGGGAAAACCAAGGTGGTTAACACACAGACAATCGTCAGATCACCTCAAGCACACCGTCGAGTTACTGAAGCTATTTCAGTGTGTTGTGTATGATTAACACGTTCCTTAAAGTTACTAGAACACATTATTCCGCTGGGTTCATGTCCGTTAAGTGCCTTGCTCAAGAACACATCCGACTAGCTAGCGACCGGTTTTGATCCTACAACCCTCCACGCTACAATAACGACGGCGTAAGTAGTGATGTTTTATCCATGCAATATATCAGGCATGGTCAGCATACGGTCCTTGGGTGAAGGGATTTTAACAGGCCCGCAGACTGTAGCTAACCATACCCTGTAATTAATCTATTGAATACTATTCATGTAATAATCCGGTAACCCTGTCCACCAAGAACTTAACTTTCCCACATCTGGTTCGCCGACTAGAGAAGTTGCCCACCCCTGCAATAGATAGTAACACCACAAGATAACACTTGTACTTCTTAGCTTTTGTACCTTGTCAAACAAGTTCCAGACTGGCAAACCATACCAACAACGTTTAAAAACTTGGCAGCTGTTGGTTTATTCAATAAAAGTCACGATTTTGCGTAAAAATCCAAATAAATTCCGCCAAGACGTTAACCTAAAACGGGAACGGACCAGAAGCCATTCGGTTTCAAGTGTGAAAACGTCATCGCGAATTGTAATTATGATGGACGATCTAATATCTACGAGGTGGACCTCCTCGACCACGCCCCCTTCCTCCACGACCACGCCCACCTCTTCCGCCGCCACGCCCGCCACGACCTGAAAGAAATCGATTTTTATCGTTTGTTGTTGTTTGTGACTAATAAACTTGCTTAATCTAATTACTACAGGATTGAATCGGGCGCTTGGAATACTTACCCTAGAGCTATCTTTTAACTAACCTAACTAACGGAGAAAATGTGCAAAATCCTGCCTGAGGAATGTGAAAAGGATAGAGCATTGATTGTGCAAGAAAATGAGAAGATGATGAAGACTGTTTCTAAAGAGATTGAGAAATATATTGATGCGGGAAAAACAAAAAAGAGGGAAAGCGGGAAGTATTGAAAAACAAATTGGACGCTAAAGTGAAGATTATGACATTAGAGTTAGTTTTAAACATGGGGTTGGAGTTAATGTTAGTTCTGGGTTTAAGATTAGTATTCAGGGCTGGGTTTAAATTAATTTTCGCAATTTTATTGAGCACTTTTCCTCCTTCCCTCCTTCCCTTCTTTTAGTGCTGCCGCATTGATGCAGCCCGTGCATTGAAGTAATGTTCTGATGTGCACCCGTGCCTAACTTTTATTTAAATGTTCGTTCGACTTTTATTTTTATTTTGTCCAATACCTGGTTACTTGCCCTTTTGCCAAATATTGCTGATTGTAAAAATACCAGAGGTAAAATGCTGTTAAAATTAAAATACCTTATTTTTTCTAACATACTCATTTTCCTTTCATTCATTGTTCTAGTGTAACTGTGTTGATACACAATTTCCACTTTCTATTCACTATTTCGGTGTAACTGTGTTGTTGTAGCAGCACAAAATCATATTTAATACAAAAGTTATCTAATTTAAAATGAACTACTCAGTTGAAAAGGAAAGATTAAAAATATGCTTGGAAACTGCGCTGTTTCTTTGTAGTTCTCCTCTTCCACTTATTTTTTTGTGCAAGTAATTTTAAGACGTTTGATCCATGCACTTTAGCGACAATTAATAAAGCCTTTTAATTAGCCATTCTGTATATCAAAATTACGTCCTCTGAAGCTTGCCAAGGTACGAAAAACAAGACATAAAGTCCTACTACCGTACCATGTTCCGCTTGGCCTAGTTCGCTTCGCGAAGCGTCCATGTGAACTCAGCATTAAAAGAGCTATACCTATTTCGCCTCCAAAAGCCGTTTTTAAATGGCATGTAAACGGGAAATAAAAGTGGCCAGTCCTGTTTTAAAATGTCTTATTTAAACGGCCATGTAAACGGAATCCTAAAGGTGTCCGGAAAACCACTTTTTTGGTCGCGCTTTATTTTAAAAGGCCACTGTTTAAAATGGCCATGTAAACAGGTTATGACAGAACGCACACAGAGTGAGAGAGAAGGGGAGAACGAGTTAAGCACGGCGGGAAGAGGCGCATCGGCGTTCGGTCGGCGCGTCTAAAGTTTCCGATCTTTGGGGCTTCGTCGCAAAGTTAAAATCACAGGAAGAACGAGACTAAAGCCCTATCTTCTGGTTTTAACCGGTTGGCAAGCCTCAAGGACAAAGGTAAACGAACTGTCCATGAATCGCGTCGCGTAGTTATTTCAAAGCAATTCGCAGCAAAGCGTTCACAAGTAAAGTGCATTGAATTATTCGTGTGTTTGATTGACAACGTCTGACAATAAACAAACTAACTTTCGAACCAGCATGGACTCATCCTTGGAATCGGATTCGGAGCAATACATCACAAATGTATTAATCTTGTTACTACGTGTTTATGTGCAAATTTAAACCTGATCTACTTTATATCGTCATTTGTAATAGGAAAATAATCTTTTTTAAACTGCACGCTAATAAAGATTGCGGTGTTAGGGTTATTTTTGGGGCTTAGGGAAGGATTGGAATAAGTTTTTACAGTTTTATGAAACGAAAAGTACGGACTTATGACAGAATAGTTAACGCGACCGATACGTACACCAATTATATACAAAAACCGATAAAAATATATAGCCTGTAACAAAAACGGAAAAACAAACCTAAAAATGTAACAAAGCTAAAGATATATATTAAAAAACGCGTAGTTTAAAAACGAAAGGCAAGTCCAGTTTTTGTGCCACGGAAAACACCTTATTGCCTCCAAAAAGCCGTGAGTCTTGATAAACCTCTTGTTAAAACATATGCTAGTTAGATCTTTCCCACATTCTATGAGGTACTTGGGAAAAAAGAACAAAAACAGCGTCGCTGCTAGTCTCATGGCCAAGTGGTTAACGTGGCCGAAACAAATATAAGGATTAATAAGCAAAAACGGCCTCGGCAACATGCCTATCATTGGTTCGAAACTGAACCCGATAAAAATATATAGATGTATATATACCACATCATACAGCAATAATTCCGACATCAAGGCAAATAAAAATTTACAGTTGCTTTTTAATATAAAAAAGTCGACGTACGATCACAGAAACTAGTGTTCACTCGAAAGGTTTCAGTTTTCATGGAGTAAAACTAACCAATATTTTAGTTTTGGTGGCGTAAACCTAATAAACATTAAAGATTCAATGTCGTGAAACTAGTGTAGATTTAATGACTTAGAACGCACAGTAGCATATTTGCGCAACGGTATTTACTGTTGCGGTGTCATGCCCTCGCAAAAAAGTATTAATCTTGTTACTACGCTTCTGTGTACAAACTTAAATCCTGTATAATTTATGTTGTCATTTTTAATAGAAAAATAATCTTCTATATTGGCACCAATGCAAGTATCAAAAAAATTAATTATTTGTTGTGTATGTAAAAAAATCGTTACTAACGAACAAACGTAAAAATAATGTCCATTTATCATGTCCGAGTGATATCGCTGAGATTTTTTAAAATGTAAACTATATTAAGGTTTCTTTACTAGAGTGGTTTTTGTAGAATTTACCAGTTTGTCGCTGAAATTTTCAATATTTTACAAGTTTTTTTTTATTAAAAAAAAAAGATTTTTCTAAACATAAGAATTTTGTAAGAAACGTTAATTTTTAATGAAACAGATTTTTCTTTTCTGGTCAATTTTGTAAGAAACAATTTGTTGTTTTTTAGAAAAATATGTTTCCCTAAATTATTAAATTTTATAAGAGATACCATTTAAAAGAAACACCGACAAATTTTCGCAATAAGAACAACTAAATCGGTAAGACAGAAACATGCCATTATTGGTTGATAAATCCAGGTTGTTTTAATTGGGGAATTCTCAAAAACTACATTAGATGAGTTGACTTATGTTGGTGTGTTCCGATTTGTCCCTAACCAAAGATCCCTTTCGGTGCAAAATCAGGGAAAATGAAATGATAACCCAATTGCAAATAATCGAACATTTCCAGAAATCGTTTAAAAGAAGGAAAATCAATTTTATTTCATCTCGTAAAGTATGTTCCGACGAAGGTTGTAAAATAGGTTGAATTTATATAGGGGAAAATCAAAAGGAGGGAAAGAGGAAAGGTGGGAAAAAGGAGGGGAAAAACTTTACAATAAAATAAAATTAAGTGTTTAGATTAGATTTGGGGGCAGGGTTAGTTTGGATTGTAATAAGCTTTTGGATTTTAAGGGAAGGATTAGAATAAGCTTTCACAGTTTTATGGAGCAGTTTTCCTCCTTACCTAATTCCCTCTTTAGCATTACCAATTTAACCACGGTCTGTTTCGTTAAATAACCGGTATAAGCTATTAAATAAGAAGAAATAAGTTTATTGGCAACTCAATCATACACCAATTGCTATAAAAGATCATTCACGATGATATAGTCGTCAGTGTAGTTGGCTACAGGTGCCCCGGCATAGTGGTATATGTATACAGTAATATGCAGTGTTCTTAATGTTGGCCTGGACTGTATGAATTTAGAAGTGCCTTAATGTTTTAAAATTTAAAATTGTAAAATTTCGTTCAGATTTAATACGGAAGAGATAGATTACTGTTTTAGGGTTTTTAATTTTAAAACTATGTTCAACTAATAGAAATATATTTAAAACGGAATCCAATTTTTATGGCCGCTTATTCTATTTTTACGGCGTGGAATTTATAGTCGCCCATAATCTTACCCTAACAGAGTAAAGAACGGATTAAACGTCTTAAACAGATACACTTTTAATTGCGGGAGTAAGTGTTTGAACAATAGATTGTCCGTGTTGCAAAGCCAAATTCGTTTTTACCCCAATAAACACGTGTTTTTTAAGAAATAAACAATCGTTCCTTTGGTTCGTCGCGCTAACACTTATTTTGTAATTCTAGAATTTTAGGAAATTATATAGGTTTTCGAACTGTTTAGTAAGCAACTAGTTAAGAAATTAAAAAATAATTTTTAAGTACAAAATAAACCTTACGAGAATTTTAAAACTTGACAGAAATGAAGTTTTTATTGGTGAGTCTGGTAAAAAATATTTTAAATGTGTTTCTGTTAAATATTGTGTTAATCGTTAGAAATAAAATTAATTAAATTAGTTGCCAGAGAATCTAGTTTAGATTTTAAAAGATCACTTGTTTTTAGATGCTATTTATAATTAAGCCCGTTTTCGATTTTTTGGTCGTTTTGTCTAAAGTCCTACTAAATAGCTTGGTATGATAGTGCTTAGCCCTTTAGGAGAAGGGTTACATATTTGAAATTGTTCGCTAGCTAGTTAGTTGAATACTTCGTCAAGTCACTTTTTAAACCAAACTACAACTTAACCCAAATAATTCATTTCCAGGTTCTTTCTTGCATTGTAATGTTTGGCTACTCTCAAAATATTGGGGACAGAACGCTGAGCTTTCCTGAACAAAAGAGGTTGGACGTTGGAATTATTTTTGTAACTTTCCACCCTATTAGCGGGAATGCGTAAGCCTATAAAGATATTTTATGAGCTGCACGTGTAGCCTACGCAGTCTCCACTTATTGATTCACAAGTAAAGGAAACACTCTAACTGTTTTTTAATTAAAATTGTCCGATGATTTAGCTTTAGACTTTAGTGGCTCGCTTTGAAGCCGAAGAGTTAGAATTGGTCTATCTAAAGTCATTTTTCGGTATATTCGCCAAAACGCAACCGCCATAGAATCATTTTTGATTTAGAATAAAGTCCACAATTTTATAAAGATCTTTAATGATAAAAATTAATATGCTAAGCCACTTAAAATACCAATTTTTATTACTCGCTTCGCTTTTGGAAAAATCCACTATAACAAAAAAAGAACAATTAAATTCACTTTAATTTGATCTACCGGTGTAATATTACAAAGATTTGCCGTACTACCTAGAGACT
>CH002073.1:628204-660206 GCA_000149265.1 Ciona savignyi | reverse complement strand
AAGCTAAATATAAATATCTAAAAACACGAAGGTTAAAAACGAAGGTAAGCCGACAGGTTGCTTTTTAATCAAAAAAGTCAACACACGAGCATAGAAACCAGTGTTCACTCGAAAGGTTTCAGTTTTTATGGCGTCAAACTAACCGATATTTTAGTTTTGGTGGCGTAAACCTAATAAATATTTAAGATTCAATGCCGTGAAACTAGTCTAAATTTAATGACTTAGAACGCACAGTAGCATATTTGCGCAACGGTATTTACTGTTGCGGTGACGTGTCCTCGCAAAAAAGTATTAATCTTGTTACTACGTGTTGATGTGCAAACTTAAACCTCGTTCAATTTATGTTGTCATTTTTAATAGGAAAATAATCTTCTATAGGCACCAATGAAATTACCAAAAAAATAAATTATTTGTTGTGTATGTAAAAAAATCGCTACTAAAGAACAAACGTAAAAATAATGTCCATTTATCATGTCCGAGTGATATCGCTGAGATTTTTTAAAATGTAAACTATTTTAAGGTTTCTTTACTAGAGTGTTTTTGTAGAATTTACCAGGTTGTCGCTGAAATTTTCAATATTTTATAAGTTTTTGTTTATATTTTTTTTTAGAAAATTATTTTTCTGAAATTATAAATTTTGTAAGAAACACCATTTTTTTATGAAATATATTTTTCTTTTCTTGTCAATTTAGTAAGAAACAATTTGTTTTTTTTTTAGAAAATTATGTTTTCCTAAATTATTATATTTTATAAGAGATACCATTTAAAAGAAACACCGACAAATTTCGCAATAACAACAACTAATTCGGTAAGACAGAAACGTGCAATTATTGGTGGATAAAGCCAATTGATTTTAAATATGGAATGCTAAAAAATACATTAGATGAGTTGACTTATGGTGGTGTGGTTAACCGATTTATCCCTAACTAAGACCCCTTTTGGTGCGATAAATCAGGTAAAATAAATGGATAACCCAATTGCAAATAATCGAACATTTTAAGCTACCGTTTAAAAGAAGGAAAATCAATTTTATTTTATCATGTCGTAAAGTATGTTCCGACGGAGATTGTAAAATAGGTTGAATTTAAATAGGGGAAAAATAAAAGGAGGGAAAGAGAAATGGCGGGAAATGGGAGGAGGAAATCTTTACAATAAAATAAAATTAAGGTGTTAAGGTTAGATTTGAGGGTAGGGTTAGTTTGGCGAAATAATTGCTTTTATAGTTTTATGGATTAGTTTCCCTCTTTACTTAATTCCCTCTTTATTATTGCCAATTTAACCACGCTCTGTTTCGGTAAATAACCAATATAAACTATTAAAAAAGAAGAAATAAGTTTCTTGGCAACCACAATCTTACACCAATTGTTATAAAAGATTTGCTAGAAAGGAAGCTATCCATTACGATATAGTAGTAAGTGTAGTTGGTTATAAGTACGCCAGCAAACAGGAACATGTACAGCAATATGCCGTGTTCTAAATGTTGGCCTGGACTATATGAATTTAGGAGTGCCTTAACGTTTTTGAAATTAACATTGTAAATTCGATTTAGATTTAGTACGGAAGAGATAGATTACTGTTTTGTGGTTTTTAATTTTAAAACTATTTTCAACTAATAAAAATATATTCTAAACGGAATCCGGTTTTGACGGCCGCCTAATATATTTTTACTGCGTGGAATTTATAGCCGCCCATAATCATTCCTTCACAGAGTAAAGCACTGATTTAATGCCCTAAACAGATACATTTTTATTGCGGGTGTAAGTTTTAATCCATTGATTGTCTATGGTGTAAAGCCACCTTTGTTTTTTTACCCTAATAAGCACGAGTGTTTTAAAGAATAAACAATCGTTCCTTTGAGTGTCACACTAACACTTATTTTGCAATTCTAGAATTTTAAGAAATTATATAGGTTTTCGAATTGTTCAGTAAGCCCCCAGTTAAAAATTAAGAAATACCGTCTCTGAAGTACTAAAAAAATCCTTCCGAGAATTTAAACTTGACGAACATGAAATGTTTATTGGTGAGTCTGGTAAAAAAAGATTTTTAAATGTGTTTCTGTGAAATTTTGTGTTAATCGTTAAAGTAGAAAATATTAAATTATTTGATAGGGGGTCTAGTTCAGATAACAAATGATTACTTCTTGTCTTAAGACGTTTTTTAATATTATTTATAAGGCCTTTTCCCATTTTTTGGTCGTTTTGTCTGAAGTTCCATGCCAATAAATAGCTTGGAATGCGCCGCCCTTTATGAAATGGGTTTACAGATTTAAAATTGGTTGCTAGCCAGTCGGTTGAATACTTTGTGATTGCACTTAATGGACATCTTGATCAAGGTCAGTTATGCAATTATGGTTTAGTGTCACGATTTCCAGTACTATCACTCTTTCGCGTTTTTCCATTAGCACTGTACCTCTCGTGCTTAAACCTACTTATCCCTTATACAAAATTATTAAACTTTACCCAAATTATTCAGTTTTAAACCAAACTACAACTTAAACCAAATAAATACCCAGGTACTTTCTTGCATTGTAATGTTTGGCTACTCTCAAAATATTGGGAACAGAACGCTGAGCTTTCCTGAACAAAAGAGGTTGGGCGTTGGAATTATTTTTGTAACTTTCCACCCCTATTTGCGGGAATGCGTAAGCCCTTAAAGATATTTTATGAGCTGCACGTGTAGCCTACGCAGTCGCCACTTATTGATTCACGAATAAACGAAACACAATAAGTGTTTTTTTAATTAAAGTTGTCCGATGTTATATCTTTAAACTTTAATGGCTCGCTTTAAAGCCGAAGAGTTAGAATTGGTCTATCTAAAGTCATTTTTCGGTATATTCCCCAAAACGCAACCGCCATAGAATCATTTTTTATTTCGAATCAAGTCCAAAATTTTACAAAGATCTTTAATGATTAAAATTAATATGCTAAGCCACTTAAAATACCATTTTTTATTACTCGCTTCGCTTTTGGAAAAACCCACTATCACAAAAATATATTTCTCCAGCAATTAAATTCTCCTTTATTGATCTACCGGTGTAATGTAACAAAGATTTGCCTTTAAACCTAGAGACTTTATTTTATTTATCTTATACGGTAAACGGCAAAACCTTTATTTTATTTATTTTATACGGTAAACGGAAAGCGTGTGATGCGTCTTGGTGTAATAAACGCCACTACGAGTCGTAAAACCATGTGTTCACAACATGTAAAACAACATTTCATTTGATTAGATTGAAAAAAGTGTCCCTTCGAAATAAAAAAATATACCTTACGAAATTAAACTATCTCTTATGACATATAACTGTTCTAGACCAATATTAACCGTTTCTATAAGATTATGTGTTTACAAACTATAAAACACAATTCGAATAGATTCGACTAAAAGTATGTCCCTCCGAAAATTTTGAATTTTCAGATTTCTCGAGAAGTATTGCGACAATGAAGAAAGGGGAACATATGTCACTGTGCAATGGAGAGAAGCGGAATATCAATGTCGTAATTTCAACCAACACAACACGATGCACCATGTTCTATGTGGATATTGCATCTTTAAAGAACGTGGAAGAATTAGAGTCGAAAAATCGCAGCCCGAATTCCGCCGATTCTACATCACAACACGGAACGCTACGAGTACCGTTATACGCTTGCCGTACGCATGCCGTTGTCCGGACCAGTAGCCTGCGGATATCTAACACGACTAATGACGACAACAACGATTTTCTTGATTTCTATCGACATTTTATACTTTTAGTTCTATTTATTTATATTGTACATGCTACTCTTTGCAAGCAGTCTTCCACCATTAGCAAACGCTACTAAAACGTGTTACATCAATGTGTAAGTCCATTAAAAATTTAAAAGCTATAAAAAACGACACAAATTTCTCGGTATGAGTTAAAAAATTATGAAGATAAGTATATCTTTTATACTACTATATAACAAAGGAAATCCAGGCATATATATTTTAAAACAGCCTAAACAAATTTGAAATGGCTGTGTTTTTTTACCATTTTTACATAATATGTACAGCAGTTTATAGCCCATCACTGTCATTAGGGTGAAATAAAACAAGCGCAAAGACAATTCTGTGTATAAATGTGGTTAACTGTATAGAGTTTTTTTTTGTTAAATGCATAGGTTGCGCTGTTAAGTGCGTTGTTTATGAATACGTTCTTTCGGTTTGTGCTATAACTCCTTAATCAACCGGGTGAGATAGAATATGCATGTTTATCTTCGTGAATGGGAAACCCATAGGGAGGGGCAACTATCAGATATACCTCGCGCCCACCGTCGAGTTACCGGAGCTATTTCATTGTGTTGTATACGATAGACACGTTCCTTCAATATAGTAAAATCCATCAATTTTCTGGGTTTAGGCATTGTCCGTTAAGTGCCTTGATAAAGGACACATCCGACTAGCGAGCGACCAGTTTCGAAACTGCAGCCCTTCGGCTGCAAGGCGTCGTGCTAAACCACCAGACTAATCTGTCGGGGTGGAGAACGAGGTACGCTTAAATAAAAAACTAAAACAAAAATTACATCTCCACGCTACAATAACGACGACGAAAGAAGTGTTTTTTCCATTTAATTAAATTATTCCGAAAAATGTTTTTTTTCTGTGTTTATTTGAGATACGATCGAAATTCGAGATTTAAAATTTATTCTATGATAAAGGTAATGTTTCAACTGGAAAAATTTAACATCAGATGATTAAATTTAGGTAGTTGAATTGTTAAGCTCTTGAAAGCGGTGCCTTTAATTGCTACAGGATTTCTTGAAGTGCTTTGATGGTAAGGTTTAGAGATAACCCTTTAGAAACGAGATTCTTTTTGTGCAGTTTGTGCGTTTTGTTTCTAGTGACGTCACTATCTAGGCGTCCACGGCATATTCTTTCTATAAAACATTGTTATAGTTTTGATTTTGTAGTAAGTAGAGATACCCCTTAAAAGAATGTTTTATACTAGAACGTGGATAAAGGTTGGGGTTTAGTGGCTCATAATAGAGCAATGACTTAGACGTATGTAAACTCAAGTTACTGCGCAAAGAATATAAAGTACCGGGGCGTTTTTTTGTGGAAATCATATTTTACTACAAAACACCGATAAAAGGCTTTTGACGAAAGCCATTTTCAGGGTTATTAAAACTTTATTGCTTTCTTTTCAACAACATTCGAAAACGGGATCTCAAAAGCAAATGTTAAAACACGGAGGGAAATCAATACGTGTTCACTTCGAATTTCTAATTATGGGTCCCATTTGAAAAATTGGGACACATATTGTTTTTGTCCGTTTTTTTTTCTTCTTTTTTTTTTTTTCGTCAAACGCTTGACAGGCATGGCATGTCGCCCCGACATCTACCAGAACGAATAACGGAATCGCAACGAGACTTCGCCATATGTTAGACAACATGTTTTAGATGAACAGAAACCAAAATTTGGGGAGATAAAACCAGGGGAATTCCCCTGGGACGTTAAAAACCAAAACGGTATTTTTTTCTAAAAAATTCGCTTTTTTGGGCATAGCGCTTAAACGACCGCACCAATTTGAATAAGATTTGGTCAAATGTAAGTGCATTAGTAACTGATTTATCACTAAGAAGAAATAAAAAAATTACCTAGGAAAATGACCCTAAACAATAGGATTTTTGTTGTCAAATCATGATTGTGACAAGCACGCCATGTCGCCCCAACATCTACCAGAAGGAAAAATGGAAACGCAATGAAACTTTCGTATTTGTTAGACAACATGGTCTAGATATACAGAAACCAACATTTTGGGTGATAAATCCAGGGGAATTCCCCTGGAACGTTACAAAACAAAACGGTATGTTTTTCTAAAAAACTAGCTTTTTTGGGCATAGCGCTTAAACGACAGCACCAATTTGAATCAGATTTGGTAAAATGTAAGTACATTAGTAACTGATTTAACACTTAAAAAAATAAAAAAAGTTACCTAGGGAAATACCCTAAACAATAAGATTTTGTTCTCAAATCATGATTGTGACAAGCACGCCATGTCGCCCCAACATCTACCAGAAGGAAAAATGGAATCGCAATGAAACTTTCGTATTTGTTAGACAAAATGGTCTAGATATACAGAAACCCAAATTTCCGGTGTTAAATCCAGGGGAATTCCCCTGGGTCGTTACAAAACAAAACGGTATTTTTTTCTAAAAAAATTGCCTTTTTTGGGCCTAGCGCTTGAAAGGCTGTTACAATTAGAATCAGATTTTCTAAAATATAAGTGCATTAGTCACTGATTTATCACTTAGAAAAAATAAAAAAATTACCTATAAGGAAATACCTTAAAAATAGGATTTTGTTCTCAAATCATGATTGTGACAAGCATGCTATGTCGCCCCGACATCTACCAAAAGTAGTAATGGAATCGCAGAAAAAATTTGACATTTCTAAGAGAACATGGTCTAGATATGCAGAAATTAAAATTTTGGGTAATGAATCTAGGGGAATTCCCCTGAGACGTTAAAATCCAAAAGGTTTTTTTCAAAGATAAGATTATCAGGCATGCCATCACGCACTGACATCTCCAACAAGGAGTCTACATATCAGATTAAAACTTTAAGAATTGTTACATAACATGACCCCACATATGTAAAAACAGAAACTTATCTACTAAACCTAGGGGAATTCCCTGATACCATGAAAAACTAAATCGGGCTGTTTTGGCAATTTAGCTTCATTTCACTTCGGCGCTTGAAACGACGGTTTAATTTAAAGCATTTGTGGTGAAAATGTTCGTAAATTTAAGACGTTTATTTTTTTTAACTACACATGGAAAGGAAATTTGGTTTGATAACTATGGGACCCATGCGTTTATGCTTGCAGAAACAAACTTCATACTCGGTGTATAAAATACAAGTTGTGGTGACAAGGAACCCTGTAGCATAAATATGTAACATACAACATGTGTTTTACAAATAGTGGTGGTTAAACAGGTGGTTGACACTCTCTAGTTAAAAGTTTATATTTGACCCGCTCCATTTTTACTGATCCCATTTTGGAAACTATAATGTGCTTGTCACTAGGACATTTTTTGTATTGGAGTCGGTATATTTATTGCTTAGGTTAACCCTTCGGTCTCACCATCGTATGTTTAACTCATTTTGGTCTAAGGTGTCGCTATGCTTTACAGCAGTATTGCCACTGTTCAAATCAGTGTCGCCATGCTTTAATGCCTCTTTCAATGAGTCAATCATGTGCCCCCTGCTCATCTATAAAACAAGGATCGGGAAGAGAAAAAAACGAAAAGTACGGATATGTGACCGAATTGTTAACGTGACCAATACAAACACCTTAACGTGACCGATTATATACAAAAAACGGTACTCCAGTACTTAACACCATGGTGTCAAGCCCCTCATGTTGGAAACCCAGTCCGATAAAAAAACATATGAAAAAATAAATAAATTTGAAAATGTACCAAAATATAAATATCTAAAAATGCGTGGGTTAAAAACAAATGGTAAGCCCACGGTTTGTCCCCCGAAACATCCGTATTTTCTCCAAAGAGTCGTGATAAACCATGATATGAATTATAAGACCGGAACTCTGGTTATAACAGGTGCCAGTTACATTTTTCCTAAATCACATACTATGAGGTACTGGTGAAAGTGAACAAAACCAGACTTCACTGCTAGTCTTATGGCCAATAAGTGGTTAACGTGGCCGATACAAATAACGATTAATCGGCAACATACGGGCTTACCAACGAGCTTATCATGGGTTCGAAACTGAATCTGATAAACAAATATATATATACATCACACAGCAATAGTTTTGACATCCAGGCTATAGAATTTTACAGGTTGCTGTTTAATCAAATAGGTCCCACACACAAGCATAGAAACCAGTATACACTCGAAAGGTTTCAGTTTTCATAGCGTAAAACTAACCAATATTTTAGTTTTGGTGGCGTAAACCTAATAAATGTATAAGATTTAATGTCGTGAAACTAGTCTAAACTTAATGACTTAGAACGCATAGTAGCATATTTGCGCAACGGTATTTACTGTTGCGGTGACGTGCCCTCGCAAAAATGTATTAATCTTGTTACTACGTGTTTATGTGTAAACTTATACCTCGTTTAATTTTTGTTGTCATTTTTAATAGAAAAATAATATTTTTTGTAGGCACCAATTCAAGTACCGAAAAAAATGAGTCGTTGGGTAAGTAAACAATTGCTACTAACGAACAGAAGTAAAAATAATGTTAATTTATCATGTCTGAGTGGTATCGCTGAGATTTATTTAAATGTAAACTATATTAAATTTTATTTACCTGGGTGAATTTTGTAGAAATTACCAGTTTGTCGCTGAATTTTTCAATATTTTATAAGTTTTTTTATATTAAAAAAAAAGATTTTTCTGAGAGTTAAATTTTGTAAGAAACACCAATTATTTATGAAAAATTTTTTTCTTAGATTGTCAATATTGTAAGAAACACCTAATTGTTTTTTAAATGTGTCCCTAAATTTGTAAAATTTTTAAGAGATATCGTTTAAAAAATACACCGACAAATTTCGCAATGACAACCACTTATTCGGTATAAAGACAGAAATGTGCAATTACTGGTAGATCAATTCAGGTCGATTTAAGTGGGAATGCTTGTAAACTACATTAGATTAGTTGGCTTATGGTGGTGTGTTCAACTGATTTGTCCTTAACCAAGATCCCTTTCGGTGCAATAAATCAGGGAAAATGAAATAATAACCCAAATGCAAATAATCGAACATTCAGCTACCGTTTAAAAGAAGGAAAATCAATTTTATTTCATCATGTCGTAAAGTATGTTCCGACGAAGATTGTAAAATAGGTTGAATTTAAATAGGGGAAACCTAAAAGGAGGGAAAGAGGAAAGGCGGAAAAAAGGAAAATAAAATTAAGGTGTTAAGGTTAGATTTGGGGGTAGGGTTAGTTTGGATTGTAATAAGCTTTTGAATTTTAAGGGACGCATTTAAATAAGCTTTCATAGTTTTATGGAGCAGTTTCCCTTCTTACCTAATTCCCCCTTTAGCATTACCAATTTAACCACGGTCTGTTTCGGTAAATAACCGGTATAAACTATTGAAGAAAAAGAAATAAGTTTTTTGGCAACCACAATAATACACCAAGTCGTTATAAAAAGAGTTGAACCTCTCCATTACGATGTAGTGGTCAGTGTAGTTGGCTACATGTACGCCAGCAAATAGGCATATGTACAGCAGTATGCAGAATTCTAAATGTTGGTCTGAACCATATGAATTTAGGAGTAACCTTTTTTAAATTAAAATATTAAAATTCCGTTTAGATTTTATACGGAAGAGGTATATTACTGTTTTGTGGATTAAAATTTCAAAACTATTTAAACTAATAGAAATATATTCAACACGGAATCCGGTTTTGATGGCCTCTTATTATTATATTTTTACGGCGTGGATTTTATAGCCGCTCATAATCTTACCCTAACAGAGTAAAGCACAGATTTAACGCCTCAAACAGATATATTTTTATTGCGGGTGTAAGTTTCGAATATTGGATTGTCCGTGTTGTAAAGCCACTTTCGTTTTGACCCCAATAAACACGAGTTTTTAAGAAATAAACAATCGTTCCTTGGGTTCGTCGCACTAACACTTATTTTGCAATTCTAGAATTGTAAAGAAATTATATAGGTTTTCGAATTGTTAAGTAAGCCCCTAGTTAAGAAATTGAGAAATATTGTTAAAAAGTACAAAAAAATTCTTACGAGAATTTAAACTTGACGGAAATGCAAATTTTATTGGTGAGTCTGGTAAAACAAATTTTAAATGTTTTTCGGTGAAATTTTGTGGCAATCGTTAAAGTAGAAATGAAATAAATTAAATTAATTGCCAAGGGCTTTGGTTAGATAACAAAAGATTACTTCTTGTTAAAGAAGTTTTTAGATGTTATTTATACGCCATTTTCCATTTTTGTATCGTTTTGTCTAAAGTCCTGCCCAAAACCTTGGTAGGATAGTGCCCAGCCCTTTAGCAGAAGGTTACATTTGAAATTGGTCGCTAGCTCGTCGGTTGAATACTTCGTCAAGGCACTTAGCCGACATTTTAATTAAGGTGTGTTATGCATTAATGGTTTAGTGTCACGATTTCCAGTACGATCACTCTTCCGTGATTTTTCAATCGCGGGGATTAAGTATGATTCCACTACCGTGCACTGTACCTCTCGTGCTTAAACCTACTAATCCCTTATACAAAATTATTAAACTTTACCCAAATTATTCAGTTTTAAACCAAACTACAACTTAAACCAAATAAATTATTCCCAGGTACTTTCTTGCATTGTAATGTTTGGCTACTCTCAAAATATTGGAGACAGAACGCTGAGCTTTCCTGAACAAAAGAGGTTGGGCGTTGGAATTATTTTTGTAACTTTCCACCCTATTAGCGGGAATGCGTAAGCCCTTAAAGATATTTTATGAGCTGCACGTGTAGCCTACGCAGTGGCCACTTATTGTTTCACAAATAAAGTAAACACTTTAACTGCTTTTTAATTAAAGTTGTCCGATGTTATTTCTTTAAACTTTAGTTCCTCGCTTTTAAGCCTAAGGGTTGGAATTCGAAACTAGTCGCTGTCTGGTCGGTCTTGCAAGTCACTTAAAGGACATTGCCTGAACTCAGTAAAACTATAAATTTTATCTTATCCTAGATATTTCAGAATTAACCCAACGTCGTAATTATTTACAACAAATTGCAATAGTTCCGGTAGCCCGATGGTAAACGCTGGATGATCTGACGATTGCCTTTGAGATAACCACTATTGTGTATTACACTTAATGCGGATAAACATAATATCCTATCCTATGCAATGATCGTAATGTGGATCGTATCTCGCCAGTACTCTGACTAAAAACGATGATAATATATTGTATGTAAAAAACTCAAAACGCTACCGCAATAATTCTATAAGTTGTGGATTAAAATCATGATTACAATTTTTCAAAGAGCTTTATTGAATAAAATTAATATGCTACGCCACTTAACATACCAGTTTTTATTACTCGCCTTGCTATTGGAAAAACCCACAGTAAAAAAAATATTTCTCCAACAATTAAATTCTTTTATTGATCTACCGGTGTAATATCACAAATAATTGTCGTATATACCTAGAGACTTTATTTTATTTATCTTATCCGGTAAACGGCAAGGGTGTAATGGGTATTGATGTAGTAAGCACCACTAACAGTCGTAAAACCATGTGTTCACAACATATAAAACACCATTTTAGTTGATTAGATTGAAAAAACCGTCCCTTCCAAATAAAATTGTCCATTACGAAATTAAACTGTCCTTTCCAAATAAAAATTGTCCATTACGAAATTAAACTGTCCCTTACGAAGTAGGACTGTCCTAGAGCGATGAAACCGTTTTCTATCATTACGTGTTTACAAACTGTGAAACAAAAAAATCCGGCAAATTTTGAATTTTCAGGTTTCTCGAGGAGTATTGCGACAATGAAGAAAGGGGAACATATGTCACCGTGCAATGGAGAGAAGCGGAATACCAATGTCGTAATTTCAACCAACACAACACGATGCACCATGTTCTATGTGGATATTGCATCTTTAAAGAACATGGAAGAATTAGAGTCGAAAAATCGCAGCCCGAATTCCGCCGATTCTACATCACAACACGGAACGCGACAAGTGCCGTTATACGCCTGCCGCACGCATGCCGTTGTCCGGACCAGTAGTCTGCGGATATGTAACACAACTGACGACGACAACAACGATTTTTTTGATTTCTATCTACATTTTATACCTTTAGCTCTATTTATTTATATTGTACATGCTACTTTTTGCAAGCAGTCTCTCACCATTAGCAAACGCTACTTAAACTTCCCATGAATGTGTAAGTCTATTAAAAATTTAAAAGCTATAAAAAACGACGCAAATTTCTAAGTATAAGTTAAAGAATTATGACAATTGTTTTTTGATTTTACCCATTCAAAAATAACTGCTAAATGGGTACAAAATGTGTTAACTTTATTTAATTTTTATTCAAATTTAGTAAAAGTGATAAAATTTGTTCTTACTTTTTACAGTGATGATGTTAAACAATTATTTTCCTTTTTTAATTAAATTAGTACAAAAATTGTTTTTTGTTTGTGTTTATTTCAGATTCGACCAAAATCACAGCTTTAAAATTGATTCTAGTATGATTATAATATCCAAACTTATTCGAATAAGTACATGCCGTATGGATTTAAGTCAACTTTTCAACACATACTAGTGTTATAGTAATTTAATTTCTACTAGAATTAGCTAGGTTATTACTAATATTAAGATAATTTAATTTAGTTTAAAAATAACGCAAATGCGTAAGTTTAAAACTGCACGTTTTCTAAAACGTATCCAATTTTACTAGTGTTATATTCCATATTTGGATTCGAACAAGTTTAATTGCAACTTAACTAGCATTAGCCGGAAAAAGGTTGAAAACTTTTTTTCATATTAACATATTTTCGTACCCAAAAATCCATCAAATTTTTTTCTAATGGGTTGGTGTTCCAGTTTTAAATCGAAATTGCTAAATCAAGACCAGGCAAAAAAATCCGTTTAATTTCGGGCGAGTAAGAATTTACTTGCGTGTTGAAGCTCACGCGAGTAACGCGATTAATTTTTTTTACCACGACCGTTATTTTATGATGCTGCTGTAAGTTTGATATTGTAAGTTTGTTATTTGATAAGCTGCTGTAAAACAATCGCTGAACACGTAAGTTTTTTTACAGGATTAATTTCTTACTCCTCGTGCCACATGCGAGTGTTACTCACGAGGATTTTTAGCACTGTATCACACATTTTAACACAAACTAGCTTCTTACTCCATGCCTGGTAAATGGTTTTGAACATCGGTTGTAATTACCAAGTGAGTTACTCGGACCGTTTTTGTATAGAAGTAAGATTTCCAAAATTGTTAGATTTCCAAATTCAGTGATCCATTGGTAATTCTCGAGGGATTTTAAACTCTAGGCTGTGCATTTAGTGTTCTAGTGACTACACATGATTACTAATTGCCTGGTTGTATAATATAAACAGATATGGTTGTGTGATATTATTAAATTTGTACTTTCACAAGATACAATTAAGTCATACAACAGGCTTTTAAAAGACACCCAATCACAAACTGGTAATGATAAGTACAACAACAGGACGTTTTGGACTTGTCCAAAAGCATTAAAAGTAATGTTTTAACTAGTAAAATTTAACATTAGATGAAAACATTTGGGTAGTTGAATTGTAAAGCTCATACAATCGGTACATCTAATTACTACAGGATCGCTTGAAGCGCTTTAAGGGTTAGGTTTTAAGGTTCCGAACGCTTGAAAGTGAAACTAATATGTGTTCACTTCGAATTGGAAAGAAACTAATAATCTTTCTTCTTGCGACATTCGGTTAAAAAATTAACGATTTTTTAAATAAAGGTTTATTTATTTATTTTTTGCCGCGCTTAGTTTCGATACCTTATTCCTCTTTCTTAGACCGTTTTTTGAATGAATTTCTGTATGTATTGGTCGCGTTAACCATTTGACCGCGCAGCCATACGGTAAGTGCCTTACCCAAGAACACAATCGATTAGATGGCGACCAGTTTCGCACCTGCTCCTGTTACCTTTCGATTAAAAGGCGACGCACTTAACCGCCAGACTAACCGGCTGGATATATACCACATCACTCAGCAATAGTTCCTACATCCATGCTATAGAATTTACAGGTTGCTGTTTAATCAAATAAGTCCCACACACGAGCATAGAAACCAGTATTGATTCGAAAGATTTCAGTTTTCATCGCGTAAAACTAACCAATATTTTAGTTTTGGTGGCGTAAACCCAATAAACATTTAAGATTCAATGTCGTGGAACTAGTGTAGATTTAATGACTTAGAACGCACAGTAGCATATTTGCGCAACGGTATTTACTGTTGCGGTGACATGCCCTCGCAAAAATGTATTAATCTTGTTACTACGTGTTTATGTGCAAACTTAAACCTCGTTTAATTTATGTTGTCATTTTTAATAGGAAAATAATCTTTTTTGTAGGCACCCATTCAAGATCCGAATATAATTATTAGCTGTGTAAGTAAAAATCGCTACTAACGAACAAAAGTAAAAATAATATTCATATATTATATCAAAGTTATATCGCTGAGATTTTTTAAAATATAAACTATATTAAGGTTTCTTTACTAGAGTGATTTTTGTAGAAATTATTAGGTTGTCGATAAAATTTTCAATATTTTATAAGTTTTTGTTTATATTTTTTTTAGAAAACGATTTTTCTGAGATTATACATTTTGTAAGAAACCCAGTTTTTTATGAAAAAGATTTTTCTGAAATTGTCAATTTTGTAAGAAACACCAAGATGTTTTTTTATGTTTTTCCTAAATTTTTAATTTTTATAAGAGATACCGTTTAAAAAACAACGATAAATTTTGCAAAAACAACAACTAATTCGGTAAGACAGAGACGTGTTATTATTGGTGGATGAATCCAGGTTGTTTTACCTGGGGAATGCTCAAAAAATATTTAGTTGAATTATGGTGGTGTGTTCAACCGATTTGTCCCTAATCAAGATCCCTTTTGGTGCAATAAATCAGGTGAAATGAAATGATAACCCAATTGCAAATAATCGAACATTCCCAGAAACCATTTAAAAGAAGGAAAATCAATTTTATTTCATCATCTCGTAAAGTATGTTCCGACAAAGGTTGTAAAATAGGTTGGGGAAAACTAAAACGAGGGAAAGAGGAAAGGCGGGAAAATAAAATTAAGGTGTTAAGGTTAGATTTGGGGGTAGGGTTAGTTTGGACTGTAATAAGCTTTTGAATTTTAAGGATTGGAATAAGCTTTCACAGTTTTATGGAGCAGTTTCCCCTCCTTAACTAATTCCCCCTTTAGCATTACCATTTTAACCACGGTCTGTTTCGGTAAATAACCGATATAAACTATTGAAAAGGGAGAAATAAGTTTCTTGGCAACCACAATCATACCCCAATTGTTATAAAAGATCGTTCACGAGGTTATAGTGGTCAGTGTAGTTGGCTACATGTGCCCCAGGAAACAGGGACATGTAAAGCAACATGCAGTGTTCTAAATGATGGTCTGAATTATATGGTGTTAGGAGTGCCTTAACGTATTTGAAATTTAAACTGTAAAAATCCGTTTAAATAACGGATTTTATAAAGAAGATATAGATTACTCTTTGTGGTTTTTAATTTCATAAAAAAAATTCAACTTATAGAAATATATTCAAAACGAAATATGGTTTTGACAGCTTATTATATATATTTTACGGCGTGTAATTTATAGTCGGCTATTAACTTACCCTAACAGATTAAAGCGCCGATTTAGCGTTTCAGATACAATTTCATTGCAAGTGTAAGATTTTCCGTGTTGAAAAGTCACCTTCGTTTTTTACCCTAATAAACACAAGTTTTTTATGCACGGAACTAAACAATGGTGCCGTTGTTTCGTCGCGCTAGACACTTATTTTGTAATTCCAGATTTAAAAAAATATCAGGGGTCTTGGTTTGTTTAGTAAAGTCCTAGTTAATAAAATTAAGAAATACTGTCTCTAAAGTAAAAAAAATCCTTACGAGAAATTTAAACTCGACGGAAATGCAAATTTTATTGGTGAGTCTGGTAAAAAAAGATTTTTAAATGTTTTTCTGTGAAATTTTGTGTTAATCGTTAAAGTAGAAATGAAATAAATTAAATTAATTGCCAGGGGCTTCGGTTAGATAACAAAAGATTAGATGTTATTTATACTCCATTTTCCATTTTTGTATCGTTTTGACTAAAGTCCTGCCAAAAACCTTGGTAGGATAGTGCGCAGCCCTTTAGCAGAAGGTTACATATTTGAAATTGGTCGCTAGCTCGTCGGTTGAATACTTCATCAAGACACTTAGCCGACATCTTCATTAAGGTCTTTTATTCATTCATGGTTTAGTGTCACGATTTCCAGCACGATCACTCTTCCGCGTTTTTACATTCGAGGAAATAAAGTATGAAGACCCTACCGTGCACTGCACCTCTCGTGCTTAAACCTACTTATCCCTTAAACAAAATTATAAAACTTAAACCAAAAGTTTTTAAATCAAACTACAACTTAAACCAAATAAATTCCCAGGTACTTTCTTGCATTGTAATGTTTGGCTACTCTCAAAATATTGGGGACAGAACGCTGAGCTTTCCTGAACAAAAGAGGTTGGGTGTTGGAATTTTTTTTGTAACTTTCCACCCCATTAGCAGGAATGTGTAAGCCTATAAAGATAGTTTATGAGCTGAACATGTAGCCTACGCAGTCGCCACTTATTGATACACAAATAAAGGAAACACTTTAACTGTTTTGTTTTTTTTTAATTAAATTTGTCCGATGATTTAGCTTTAGACTTTAGTGGCTCACTTTGAAGCCGAAGAGTTAGAATTGGTCTATCTAAAGTCATTTTTCGATATATTCCCCAAAACGCAACCGCCATAGAATCATTTTTTATTTCGAATCAAGTCCACAATTTTACAAAGATCTTTAATGATTAAAATTAATATGCTAAGCCACTTAAAATACCAATTTTTATTACTCGCTTCGCTTTTGGAAAAATCCATTATAACAAAAAAAGAACAATTAAATTTACTTTTATTGATCTACCGGTGTAATATTACAAAGATTTGCCGTACATACCTAGAGACTATGTTATTTATCTTATATGGTAAACGGCAAGCGTGCGATGCGTCTTAGTTTAGTAAGCGCCACTAACAGTCGTAAAACTATGTGTTCACAACATATAACAACGATTTAGTGCAATTTTTATTTTATAAACAATTATTTAATTATTTTAAATAGTTTTTATTTTTTTAATTGGGTTTAGCGGCCACGTCAAATTATACAGAATTTTAATAGTCTATTTCTTTTTTTAGACGTGTTCTAACGACTGTCGTTTTGCCGTTTTTTCCCGTTTTCCAAATTTTTACCGATAGTCCCACTTCGTGTTTTCATCGCGGAAACAAAAAATAAACTAAACTAAACTAAACTATAAAATACCATTTTAGTTGATTAGATTGATAAAACTGTCCCTTCGAAAAAATAATTGTTGCTTACGAAATTAAACTGTCCCTTACGAAATGAAACTGTCCTAGACCGATGAAACCGTTTCTAACATTACGTATTTACATACTATAAAATACAATTAGAATAGATTAGACTAAGTCTCTCCCTCTGAAAATTTTGAATTTTCAGATTTCTCGAGGAGTATTGCGACAATGAAGAAAGGGGAGCATATGTCACTGTGCAATGGAGAGAAGCGGAATACCAATGTCGTAATTTCAACCAACACAACACGATGCACCATGTTCTATGTGGATATTGTATCTTTAAAGAACATGGAAGAATTAGAGTCGAAAAATCGCAGCCCGAATTCCGCCGATTCTACATCACAACACGGAACGCGACAAGTGCCGTTATACGCCTGCCGCACGCATGCCGTTGTCCAGACCAGTAGCCGGTGGATATGCAACACAACTGACAACGACAACAACGATTTTCTTGATTTCTATCTACCATTTATACCTTTAGCTTTATTTATTTATACTGCACATGATACTTTTTGCAAGCAGTCTCCATTAGCAAACGCTACCAAAACATGTCCCAAGAAAGTGCAAGACCATTAAAAATTTGAAATCTATAAAAACGACGCACATTTTTAAGTATAATCGAGTTAAAGAAATATGATAATTGTTAAGATAGATATATTTTCTATATGCCTATATAACAGAGAAAATCCGGGCATATATATCCAAACAGCCTACACAAGTTTGAAATAGGCTATGTTTTTTTATCATTTTTACATAATATGTACAGCAGTCTATAGCCAATCACTGTTGTTTAGGTGAAATAAAACAGGCGCAAAGACAATGTTGTGTTCAATTGTGGTTAACTGTATAGAATTTCTGTTAAATGCATAGGTTGCTTTAAAATAATAAGATTAAAATTCATTTATTATTCCTGTGTAATTTACTATTCGAAAAGGTTGTTATCAGACGGGCAATCGTCAAATTACCTCGTAGCTACCGTCGGGTTAAAGGGGCTGTTAAGTGCGTTGTTTATGAATACGTTCTTTCCGGTTTTGTTATAACTCCTTAATTTACCGGGTGAGATAGGATATTCATGTTTACCTCCGTGAATGAGAAAACCAAAAGGTTAACACACAGGCAATTGTCAAATCACCTCGCGCCCACCGTGGGCTACCGAGGCTATTTCAATGTGTTGTGTACGATTAACAAAGGAGACATCCGACTAGCTATATAGGGACCGGTTTCGAACCTGAAACCCTTCGGCTAAAAGGCGACGTACTATACTACTAGACTAATGTGTCAAAATACAGAACAAGGTGCGCTTACTAAACAAAAATTATATCTCCACACTACAATATCTCCGGTAAAAACGACGGAGCAAGTAGTGATGTATTATCCATGCAATATATCAGGCATGGTCAGCATACGGTCTGTGAAGGGATTTTGACCGGCCCGCAGACTGTAACTAACCATACCATGTAATTAAGATAATAAATACTACACATGTAATAATCCGGACCACCAAAGAACTTAATTCTCCCACATCTGGACTAAAAGAAGTTACCAACCCCTGCAATAGATAGTAACAACACAAGACAACACTTCTAGCTTCTTAGCGCGCTTTTATACCTTGTTAAAAGAAGTTCAGACTTGCAAACCATACTAACAACGTTTAAAAATGGCAGCCGTTGATTTATTGATTAAAAGTCACGATTTTGCGTAAAAATCCGAATAAATTCCGCGACGTCGTTAACCTAAAACGGAAACGGACCAGATGGGAATTCCCCTGAGACACATTGTTTTGTCAGATTTTTTTCTTTTTTTTTCTTTTTTTTTCGTCAAACGCTTAACAGGCATGGCTTGTGAACCAGACATCTACTAGAAGAAATAATGGAATCGCATTGAAACTTGGTAATTTGTCAGACCACTTGGTCTAGATATACAGAAACCAAAATGTTGGGTAATATGTACAAGGGGATTCCTCTATGAGGGGAAAACCAAATCAGTTTTTTTTTTAAATTAGCTTTTTTGGGCAAAGTGCTTGAACAACTGCTCCAATTTCGATTAGATTTGGTGAAATGTTAGTTCCTTATACGCCTTTTTTCGATTGACCAAAAAGAAATAAAATACTTAGGGAAATACCCTAACATTTATGATTTTTTCTAAACCATGATTGTAACAGGCATGCCATATTTAGCGGGCAAACCCGACGGTGGGCGAGAGGTAATCTGACGATTGCCAGTGTAACATGAATATTCTATCCTATCCTATCCTACTCACTTCAACCAAAATATAGTTATATTAACTAATACCATGACATTTTGGAAACACTTCATTGCCGCTAACATAAAAAAACGTAGTTAAAAAATGCAACATTAAAAAAATATACAGTTTTGATACTTGCACCTAAATTAATACAATTATTTTATGAAATTGGAAAAGTATAAGATAATTGTATACTATACAAAGCTATTTCCCGTGGCTGCGTTGTAAGACGGCGGGGGAGGATCGTTTTCAGTTAAAGATTTGTCTAAGTTCGAGGACGTATAGACTGTTAAGTAATGTGGCGGTCTCGTATCTTCATTCAACGTCATAATTGCGTCATATTCAGGTGGGTTTGGATCGAAAGACATTGGAATCGGTGATTCCAGAGGCTGCGAAGAGGTCTGTTCTAGTAGTGGCTGCTGTTCGTTTCTCGTTTCGTTATTTGTTGAAACTGCTGAAAAAAGCTGTAATGTATCACAGAACCTAAATAAGTTAATGTGATATTTTGAAGCCGTTAAATTGTAAGGTTATGCCAGTATGTAGGCATATTTGTCCGGCCGGTTAGCCTGTCGGTTAAGTGCGTCGCCTTTTAATCGAAAGGTTGCAGGTACGAAACTGGTCGCTAGCAAGTCGGTTGTGTCCCTGGGCAAGGCACTTTACGGACATTACCCGAACCCAGCGGATTAATGGGTTCTACCAAAATGAAGGAACGTGTCTATCATATACCACACACTGCAATAGCTCCGGTAACCCGACGGTTGACGCGAGGTGATCTGACGATTGCCCGTGTGTTAACCCCTTTGACTTTCTAATTCACGGGGATAAACATGAATATTCCTATTCCTTATCCTAATTGCATACCGTTTGGGTGCTAGTTCTTTTGCAGTGTAATAATATACATATCATTAAACGTTTTCATCATGTGACTATTTGGTTCGATCCTACAATCATGTGGCTGACCGAACATACCGACGCTTTAATCATTGGACTAATCGACCGAACCCGTTATTTTCGACAATTCGATTAAATCTGACACCAAACTGTAAAACTACACTACTTTAACACATCTCTGTTTAAAGTTGGCAAACAAAACAATTAACTTTGTATACCAATTGAAGCGACGGGTCTTCTTTGAGCAGTAGCGCGATTGTTTCTCGTCCTATATATAGACAACAGAATGATGGCGCCCACAATTCCAAAACCCCACCAGCACTGACATCCGCCATCAACTGAGCTAAATTAAAAAACACAATTATAAAAAAAACATGCGAAATTGAACCAAGATTGGACAATTTGGTGAACTTTTCAGCAACTGTAGTCATAGCCCGGTGTAGGTTAGAAACACGACAGTGGTTAAAACACGCTGTCCATTGTTAAACTACTACCTGCCCACAGTCGATTTGAGCCGTTTACTTCGGTTTAATTGTTTAAAAATAAGGCAGGTCGCTTACCTATGTTCATTTCCCACTGTAGTTGTAGTTATGCCTGTAGGAAAAGTGCTAAAATTTTGATATGGTGTTGAATTATATACAGCCATAAATTAATTTCTACTGGCTGGGGAATTGGATAATGTACTTTTTCATAAATCACTATAGATTGCCAAACGTTTGCTTTCACACACATGGTTTAACCATCTGCTACATCAAATATGGGTTATTACGACATTCGCGTCCTGCTTTCCATCTATTTACTTGTAAAAACAACGCAAGAAATGAATACATATACGCACGCATATTTGGGCTATACCACACAAAGGAACAAGTCCACAATTCATTTTATTCTCTGCAAAGTTTAAGTTTCTCATAGTTTAATGTAAGCTGACTTTGACTAACCAATTAACAGTCGTCTTTAATTTGTTAAAGAATTGTCTAATTTAGATAAATTGCCTAATTCGCCCCTTTGATTATTCCTTATAGTGACGTCCATATTTTAGCCTTAAAATAGATTAAGATATTTACTGGCAACCATTTAACAATGCCTGAAAACAAAATCTCAAAATAGCGTTCATGACTTCAATACCTTACAAAGAATTAAAATAATACTACTATCACCTCTCGAAAACCGTTGATCAGGCGTATACACAGCCTATATTACTAAGCTGATATACGCCTACATTACATAGTAATGTGGGCTGCAGTTAAAACGAGCGGCGCATAAATCGTGCAAGTGTATAATGTAACAGCATTACTTACGTCATGGGAGTGGTGTCTAAAAACACTATGCCTTATCACGTTTTGTGACTGCATCATGTGCAATATTTTTATGTAACCATACCGTTGAGCTTGTATTATGGTGGTGCTGAATTTTTTTAATTGGTCTGTAATTGTCTCCACCCGTTTGTTCGCCGGGTATTAGGCCTAGGTAGCAAGTATTTTTAGCAAAGCGCCTAGTTCGACAACATATACCGACCTTGCAATCATCAAATCCTTAACTTCACACCAGTACACACATGCAATGCGTTTCTGAAGTATTCGAAATGAGCTGAAAAGCATAATAAACTAATCAAATTTACAATGATGGGTGTATTATTTACAATAACCGCAACTTAAATTTCCAACATACGGAAGGCTCGGAGATTTCGATTGAATTTGCTGAAAGAATGCATAGTAGATCTATCTTTAAAGATGGGAGGGACAACGGTCATTTAATAGCGTGGGTGTTCGACTGAGTTGCATCGTTTTATCGCTGTCTGAAATATCGTGCTTGGAACTATAGATGACGTATAACCAATTAATAGAGCTCCGTGTCTGACCGTATCTAACGAGTGGTACAGTCTTAGCCATAATATTTAAATAAGTGTTTTTGAGTAACAGTATACTTGTTATTCCTCAATGTAAGTTTGGCTGGAAGCAGCTTGTAGGAAGCTGCGCACCGGTGCTCTCGTTTAACTGTGTAATTTTGTTTTAGTAAAGAAGACTTTCTGGAAATAACGGTTTTGATTGTGCATCTCCTTGCTGTCAACTTGA
Organism: Ciona savignyi; assembly: GCA_000149265.1. Classification (NCBI taxonomy): domain Eukaryota; kingdom Metazoa; phylum Chordata; class Ascidiacea; order Phlebobranchia; family Cionidae; genus Ciona; species Ciona savignyi. The sequence goes on along the minus strand of CH002073.1, from coordinate 637,883 downwards.
AGCGTTTTGTGTTTAGGTTGCCTATCCAAGCTTCACTTTTAAATATAAAAAATCTAAGGCTTAATGTGGCAGGATTTTAAGGGACGGCCCTTATGTGAGGTCAGTTTGCATTGGAGAGATAAGGAAAACAATTGATTAAACGCCTTCCGACATGATACAAACATTATATAGCAGCCAATTTGTGTCAGCAATCCGGTTTCGGTGCCCAGCGTGTGTTTTTACCTATGAGTAACGAAAGCCGTGCTTCATAACGCGTCCGACCGGTTAGTCTGTTGGTTTAGTGCAGGGGTTCTTAAACTGGGGGGCGCGCCCGCCTTGGGGGGCGTGAAAGCTTCTCAAGAGGGGCGCGAGCATGACAGAGACATATTGATGAAAAACAGCTCTAAATTAGAGTCAAACCTCGTATTTCTCGTTAACACTAATTCAATAGATTAATCTGTTACCTAGTTTTAAAAAACAATTTTGTCTGGGCCATAATTCGTTACTGTTCCAATTTTCGCTGTCTTATTTATCTCGACACATCGTTATATGCAGGGTAATGGCAAATAAATTATTGTTCTATTTTTCGTAAATTTGAGTGAGCATGAATCACAAATCTCAAGGGGGCGCGACTGAAAAAGTTTAAGAACCACTGGTTTAGTGCGTCACTTTTCAGCTGGTACGAAACTGGTCGCTAGCTAGTCGGTTGTGTCATTAGGCAAGGCACATAACAGACATTGCCTGAACCCAGCGGATTAATGGGTTATACAAAAATATAGGAACCTGCGTAAATCATACGCAACACACTGCAATAGCCTCGGTAACCCGACGGTGGGCGCGAGGTAATCTGGCGTTTGCTCGTATGTTAAACCCCTTGGTTTTCCCATTCACAGGGATATTCATGAATATCCTAACCAACTTTTGAGCACACCACTAAGCACCAAACCATCTGGAATATTCGTTTGTATTATCTGCATTTTATTAAAAAAAAACACTAAAAGCACAGTAATGTAACGTACCACGATATTGGACAATAGATCAAGCGAGAATATAGAACGCTTCTCGAGCACATCAAGCGCGAGTTGAGGTATACACAGCGCGACACTGTGCTGGCCGAGTATAAGACCAGGCGGGCTTCACTGGAGCGCTACTCGGTTCTCCTTTCCCCACTTCTTGATAGATCGCACAATATATTCGACCTGTGGATTGTTGGAGCTGAGTAGAAGCATCAAAACCTCTCGTAGTGCTTCCCTGCGAAAAGATAACCACAAGTTCTATTATAGTTCCGCAGTTGGGGAATTGTGCGAAAACCTTTGAAAGTAAATGTGCAAGGATAGGATATATATGTTTGTCAGAAAGGGAGGGTAAAAATAAGACACATAAAGCGACGAGCTGGTAACTGCTTTAATACCACAAGATTTCGTCAGAAGCCTACGATTTAAGATATGATATTTATGCTTTAATTCCGTGAATAGAAAAACGAAAGAAGCATTATCATATGGCGAATTGTCACATTTTCTTGAACCAGTCGTCTGGAGCAAATTTAGGTTGTGGCATATGACTGAGACGTTCAACACAGCCCATTATTTCCCTGAGTTCAGGTCCTGTCCTCTAAGTGTCTTACCAAAGGAAACAACCGTAACCATAAGAAAAGTAGACATTAAAACGAGAAAAAATATGTCAGACTTTAAAACCTCCAAATAACAGAAATTTCGAAGTCACCTTGGTTCTTGTTCGGCTATGATCAGTTGAAACGGACCAACACAGGCACCCCGCTTACCCTCCCAAAATTCAGGGTTCGGGTCCAGTCTTTCTAACACGTCAAACGCTTTCGCTGAGATGTAAAACTCTCCCATCTGCAATAATAGACGTGATAATGATGATAGTTGCGTTTTTTCGTTTTGTGCAGAAAAAGGCCAAAACAACGGCGACAAGCGATGTTTTAAGTCCGTGTTTGTTATATTTATTTAGTTATTTCCATTTTCTTTTAAATGACACGTTTTAAGAACTGTTCGTTTTTTCGTTATGTCCTGTTCCTGTGCCGAGATTTTCTTCATTTGCCCTTATTTAATATTGGAACAAAAAAATAAACAAACAAAACTAAAACCTAAAGTCTTAGCAACAATGGCTAGTGTAACTGGTATGTGATAGATAGATAAGCTTGGCTTAACAACCATACTGGAGTTAAACAAAACAAACAAAATTTGTGTTTAATTTGAAAAATGGTAAAACTTACCTTGTAACAATCCTTTGCAATCATCTGCAAGAGACTAAAGGATTCCCATAATGTATCTATCTTCATGTAGAGTTTCCATGCTAGCCTTGCCTTCTTGTTAGATTTGTATTTTTACAATATACAATTAATTCATACAACAAGCTTTTAAAGAAACCAAATCACAATCTGGTAATGACAAATACAAAATCTGGAGGTTTTTGAATTGTCCAAAAGTAATAAAAGTAATGTGTCAACTAGTAAAATTTAACATCAGATGATTAAATTTGGGAAGTTGAATTGTTATGCTCTTAAAAGCGGTACCTTTAATTACTACAGAATCGCTTGGAGTGCTTTGACGGTTAGGTTTAGAGTTTAGGTTAGGTTTCCAAGCACTCGTTCCAAGCTACAGGGCTCCAAGCGATCCTGCAGTAAGTAGAGAACCCCTTAAAAAAATTTTTAAACTAAAACGTGGATCAAGGTGGGGTTTAGTGGTTCATAATAAATTAATGACACAGACGTATATAAACTCACGTTACTGCGAAAAGAATATAAAGGAACGGGGGCGCTCTTTGTGGAAATCATATTTTACTACAATACAACGATAAAAAGCCTTTAAGGTAAGTTATTTTCAGGGTTATTAAAACTTAATTGCATCCGTTTCAACATTCGAAAACGGGATCTCAAAATCATGTGTTAAAAAACGGAGTGAAATCAGTTTGTGTTCAATTCAAATTAAAAGGTAACTCATAACAATCTTTCTTCTTGCGACATTTGGTTAAGAATTAATAAAATTCGAATTAAATGTTCATATTTGACGAGCTCTTTTTCGTTTTTTTACTTTAAGTTTTTAAACCTTGTTCCGCTTCCTCAGTTTTTTTAAATATATTTTGGGATCTGTATCGGTCGCGTTAATAACTCGGCACATTATAGTCTGAAGTGTTGCCTTAAATTATGTTATCTTCTAATGATTCAAACATATGCCCCCTGTTCATTGTTTAACGTTGCTGATACATAAACCAATTAAATGTATTAAAAACAACGGTACGGGTGTGAAAGCTCTAAGGGATTGTAATCTTAGCACGGTAAAACTGTATGAAAAGACAAAAACGAAAAAAATAAACTTGAAAATGTAACAAAGCTAAATATAAATATCTAAAAACACGAAGGTTAAAAACGAAAGGTAAGCCGACAGGTTGCTTTTTAATCAAAAAAGTCAACACACGAGCATAGAAACCAGTGTTCACTCGAAAGGTTTCAGTTTTTTATGGCGTCAAACTAACCGCATATTTTAGTTTTGGTGGCGTAAACCTAATAAATATTTAAGATTCAATGCCGTGAAACTAGTCTAGATTTAATGACTTAGAACGCACAGTAGCATATTTGCGCAACGGTATTTACTGTTGCGGTGACGTGCCCTCGCAAAAAATGTATTAATCTTGTTACTACGTGTTGATGTGCAAACTTAAACACACTACTAATTTACGTTGTCATTTTAATTAGGAACTACACTTCTTTATAGGCACCAATGCAAGTAACAAAAAAAATAAAATATTTGTTGTGTATGTAAAAAAATCGCTACTAAAGAACAAACGTAAAAAGTAATGTCCTTAAATCATGTCTGCGAATGATATCGCTGCGATTTTTTTAAATGTAAACTATATTAAGGTTTCTTTACTAGAGTGGTTTTTGTAGAATTTACCAGTTTGTCGCTGAAATTTTCAATATGTTACAAGTTTTTTTTTTATTTAAAAAAAAAAGATTTTTCTAAACATATAAATTTTGTAAGAAACGTTAATTTTTAATGAAACAGATTTTTCTTTTCTTGTCAATTTTGTAAGAAACAATTTGTTGTTTTTTTAGAAAAATATGTTTCCCTAAATTATTAAATTTTATAAGAGATACCATTTAAAAGAAACACCGACTACAATTTCGCAATAAGAACAACTAAAATCGGTAAGACAGAAACGTGCTATTATTGGTGGATAAATCCAGGTTGTTTTAATTGGGGAATTCTCAAAAACTACATTAGATGAGTTGGCTTATGGTGGTGTGTTCCGATTTGTCCCTAACCAAAGATCCCTTTCGGTGCAATAAATCAGGGAAAATGAAATGATAACCCAATTGCAAATAATCGAACATTTCCAGAAACCGTTTAAAAGAAGGAAAATCAATTTTATTTCATCTTGTAAAGTACGTTCCGACGAAGGTTGTAAAATAGGTTGAATTTATATAGGGGAAAATCAAAAGGAGGGAAAGAGGAAAGGTGGGAAAAGGGAGGGGGAAAACTTTACAATAAAATAAAATTAAGTGTTAAGGTTAGATTTGTGGGCAGGGTTAGTTTGGATTGTAATAAGCTTTTGGATTTTAAGAGAAGGATTAGAATAAGCTTTCACAGTTTTATGGAGCAGTTTCCCTCCTTACCTAATTCCCTCTTTAGCATTACCAATTTAACCACGGTCTGTTTCGGTAAATAACCGATATAAGCTATTAAAGAAGAAGAAATAAGTTTATTGGCAACTCAATCATACACCAATTGGTATAAAAGATCATTCACGATGATATAGTCGTCAGTGTAGTTGGCTACAGGTGCCCCGGCATAGTGGTATATGTATACAGCAGTATGCAGTGTTCTTAATGTTGGCCTGGACTATATGAATTTAGAAGTGCCTTAATGTTTTAAAATTTAAAATTGTAAAATTTCATTCAGATTTAATACGGAAGAGATAGATTACTGTTTTAGGCTTTTTTAATTTTAAAACTATGTTCAACTAATAAAAATATATTTAAAACGGAATCCATTTTTTATGGCCGCTTATTCTATTTTTACGGCGTGGAATTTATAGTCGCCCATAATCTTACCCTAACAGAGTAAAGAACTGATTAAACGTCTTAAACAGAAACACTTTTAATTGCGGAAGTAAGTTTTTGAACAATAGATTGTCCGTGTTGCAAAGCCAAATTCGTTTTTTACCCCAATAAACACGTGTTTTTTAAGAAATAAACAATCGTTTCTTTGGTTCGTCGCGCTAACACTTATTTTGTAATTCTAGAATTTTAGGAAATTATATAGGTTTTCGAACTGTTTAGTAAGCAACTAGTTAAGAAATTAAAAAATATTGTCTCTAAAGTACAACAAAACCTTACGAGAATTTTAAAACTCGACAGAAATGAAGTTTTTATTGGTGAGTCTGGTAAAAAATATTTTAAATGTGTTTCTGTTAAATATTGTGTTAATCGTTAGAAATAAAATTAATTAAATTAGTTGCCAGAGAATCTAGTTTAGATTTTAAAAGATCACTTGTTTTTAGATGCTATTTATAATTAAGCCCGTTTTCGATTTTTTGGTCGTTTTGTCTAAAGTCCTACTAAATAGCTTGGTATGATAGTGCGCAGCCCTTTAGGAGAAGGGTTACATATTTGAAATTGTTCGCTAGCTAGTTAGTTGAATACTTCGTCAAGTCACTTTTTAAACCAAACTACAACTTAAACCAAATAATTCATTTCCAGGTTCTTTCTTGCATTGTAATGTTTGGCTACTCTCAAAATATTGGGGACAGAACGCTGAGCTTTCCTGAACAAAAGAGGTTGGACGTTGGAATTATTTTTGTAACTTTCCACCCTATTAGCGGGAATGCGTAAGCCTATAAAGATATTTTATGAGCTGCACGTGTAGCCTACGCAGTCTCCACTTATTGATTCACAAGTAAAGGAAACACTCTAACTGTTTTTTAATTAAAATTGTCTGATGATTTAGCTTTAGACTTTAGTGGCTCGCTTTGAAGCCGAAGAGTTAGAATTGGTCTATCTAAAGTCATTTTTCGGTATATTCGCCAAAACGCAACCGCCATAGAATCATTTTTGATTTAGAATAAAGTCCACAATTTTACAAAGATCTTTAATGATAAAAATTAATATGCTAAGCCACTTAAAATACCAATTTTTATTACTCGCTTCGCTTTTGGAAAAATCCACTATAACAAAAAAAGAACAATTAAATTCACTTTTATTGATCTACCGGTGTAATATCACAAATAATTGTCGTATATACCTGGAGACTTTATTTTTCCATCTTATACGGTAAACGGCAAAACCTTTATTTTATTTATTTTATATGGTAAACGGCAAGCGTGCGATGCGTCTTAGTTTAGTAAGCGCCACTAACAGTCGTAAAACTATGTGTTCACAACATATAACAACGATTTAGTGCAATTTTTATTTTATAAACAATTATTTAATTATTTTAAATAGTTTTTATTTTTTTAATTGGGTTTAGCGGCCACGTCAAATTATACAGAATTTTAATAGTCTATTTCTTTTTTTAGACGTGTTCTAACGACTGTCGTTTTGCCGTTTTTTCCCGTTTTCCAAATTTTTACCGATAGTCCCACTTCGTGTTTTCATCGTGGAAACAAAAAATAAACTAAACTAAACTAAACTATAAAATACCATTTTAGTTGATTAGATTGATAAAACTGTCCCTTTATTACGAAATGAAACTGTCCTAGACCGATGAAACCGTTTCTAACATTACGTATTTACATACTATAAAATACAATTAGAATAGATGAGACTAAGTCTCTCCCTCTGAAAATTTTGAATTTTCAGATTTCTCGAGGAGTATTGCGACAATGAAGAAAGGGGAACATATGTCACTGTGCAATGGAGAGAAGCGGAATACCAATGTCGTAATTTCAACCAACACAACACGATGCACCATGTTCTATGTGGATATTGCATCTTTAAAGAACATGGAAGAATTCGAGTCGAAAAATCGCAGCCCGAATTCCGCCGATTCTACATAACAACACGGAACGCGACAAGTGCCGTTATACGCCTGCCGCACGCATGCCGTTGTCCAGACCAGTAGCCGGTGGATATGCAACACAACTGACAACGACAACAACGATTTTCTTGATTTCTATCTACCATTTATACCTTTAGCTTTATTTATTTATACTGCACGTGATACTTTTTGCAAGCAGTCTCCATTAGCAAACGCTACTAAAACATGTCCCAAGAAAGTGCAAGACCATTAAAAATTTGAAATCTATAAAAACGACGCACATTTTTAAGTATAATCGAGTTAAAGAAATATGATAATTGTTAAGATAGATATATTTTCTATATGCCTATATAACAGAGAAAATCCGGGCATATATATCCAAACAGCCTACACAAGTTTGAAATAGGCTATGTTTTTTATCATTTTTACATAATATGTACAGCAGTCTATAGCCAATCACTGTTGTTTAGGTGAAATAAAACAAGCGCAAAGACAATGTTGTGTTCAACTGTGGTTAACTGTATAGAGTTTCTGTTAAATGCATAGGTTACTTTAACAAAAATAAGATAAAAATTGATTTATTATTCCTGTGTAATTTACTATTCGAAAGGGTTGTTATCAGACGGACAATCGTCAAATTACGTCGTAGCTACCGTCGGGTTAAAGGGGCTGTTAAGTGCGTTGTTTATGAATACGTTATTTCGGTTTTGGTATAACTCTGTAATCCACCGGGTGAAATAGGATATTCATGTTTATCCCCGTGAATAGGAAAACCAAAGGGGTTCACACACGGGCAATCGTCACATCACGACACGCCCACCGTGGGTTTTCGGGGCTATTCCAGTGTTTTGTATGATTAACACAAGGACACATCCGACTAACTAGCGACCGGTTTCGAAACTGCAGCCCTTCGGCTAAAAGGCGACGTACTATACTACTAGACTAATGTGTCAAAATACAGAACAAGGTGGGCTTACTTAAACAAAAATTATATCTCCACGCTACAATATCTCCGGTAAAAACGACGGAGCAAGTAGTGATGTATTATCCATGCAATATATCAGGCATGGTCAGCATACGGTCTGTGAAGGGATTTTGACCGGCCCGCAGACTGTAACTAACCATACGCTGTAATTAAGATAATAAATACTACTCATGTAATAATCCGGACCACCAAGAACTTAATTCTCCCACATATGGACTAAAAGAAGTTACCAACCATGTAATAGATAGTAACAACACAAGACAACACTTCTACTTCTTAGCGCGCTTTTATACCTTGTTAAAAGAAGTTCAGACTTGCAAACCATACTAACAACGTTTAAAAATGGCAGCCGTTGATTTATTGATTAAAAGTCACGATTTTGCGTAAAAATCCGAATAAATTCCGCGACGTCGTTAACCTAAAACGGAAACGGACCAGATGGGAATTCCCCTAAGACACATTGTTTTGTCAGATTTTTTTCTTTTTTTTCTTTTTTTTTCGTCAAACGCTTAACAGGCATGGCTTGTGAACCAGACATCTACTAGAAGAAATAATGGAATCGCATTGAAACTTGGTAATTTGTCAGACCACTTGGTCTAGATATACAGAAACCAAAATGTTGGGTAATATGTACAAGGGGATTCCTCTATGAGGGGAAAATCAAATCAGTTTTTTTTTAATTAGCTTTTTTGGGCAAAGTGCTTGAACAACTGCTCCATATTTCGATTAGATTTGGTGAAATGTTAGTTCCTTATACGCACTTTTTTCCATTGACACAAAAAGAAATAAAATACTTAGGGAAATACCCTAACATTTATGATTTGTTTCTAAACCATGATTGTAACAGGCATGCCATATTTAGCGGGCAAACCCGACGGTGGGCGCGAGGTAATCTGACGATTGCCAGTGTAACATGAATATTCTATCCTATCCTATCCTACTCACTTCAACCAAAATATAGTTATATTAACTAATACCATGACATTTTGGAAACACTTCATTGCCGCTAACATAAAAAAACGTAGTTAAAAAATGCAACATTAAAAAAAATATACAGTTTTGATACTTGCACCTAAATTAATACAATTATTTTATGAAATTGGAAAAGTATAAGATAATTGTATACTATACAAAGCTATTTCCCGTGGCTGCGTTGTAAGACGGCGGGGGAGGATCGTTTTCAGTTAAAGATTTGTCTAAGTTCGAGGACGTATAGACTGTTAAGTAATGTGGCGGTCTCGTATCTTCATTCAACGTCATAATTGCGTCATATTCAGGTGGGTTTGGATCGAAAGACATTGGAATCGGTGATTCCAGAGGCTGCGAAGAGGTCTGTTCTGGTAGTGGCTGCTGTTCGTTTCTCGTTTCGTTATTTGTTGAAACTGCTGAAAAAAGCTGTAATGTATCACAGAACCTAAATAAGTTAATGTGATATTTTGAAGCCGTTAAATTGTAAGGTTTTGCCAGTATGTAGGCATATTTGTCCGGCCGGTTAGCCTGTCGGTTAAGTGCGTCGCCTTTTAATCGAAAGGTTGCAGGTACGAAACTGGTCGCTAGCAAGTCGGTTGTGTCCCTGGGCAAGGCACTTTACGGACATTACCCGAACCCAGCGGATTAATGGGTTCTACCAAAATGAAGGAACGTGTCTATCATATACCACACACCGCCATATTATGGATTACCGACGGTTACGCGAGGTGATCTGACGATTGCCCCT
>CH002073.1:614271-627877 GCA_000149265.1 Ciona savignyi | reverse complement strand
ACACTACTTTAACACATCTCTGTATAAAGTTGGCAAACAAATCAATTAACTTTGTATACCAATTGAAGCGACGGGTCTTCTTTGAGCAGTAGCGCGATGTTTCTCGTCCTATATATAGACAACAGAATGATGGCGCCCACAATTCCAAAACCCCACCAGCACTGACATCCGCCATCAACTGAGCTAAATTAAAAAACACAATTATAAAAAAACATGCGAAATTGAACCAAGATTGGACAATTTGGTGAACTTTTCAGCAACTGTAGTCATAGCCCGGTGTAGGTTAGAAACACGACAGTGGTTAAAACACGCTGTCCATTGTTAAACTACTACCTGCCCACAGTCGGTTTGAGCCGTTTACTTCGGTTTAATTGTTTAAAAATAAGGCAGGTCGCTTACCTATGTTCTTTTCCCACTGTAGTTGTAGTTATGCCTGCAGGAAAAGTGCTAAAATTTTGATATGGTGTTGAATTATATACAGCCATAAATTAATTTCTACTGGCTGGGTAATTGGATAATGTACTTTTTTCATAAATCACTATAGATTGCTAATCGTTTGCTTTCACACACATGGTTTAACCATCTGCTACATCAAATATGGTTTATTACGACATTCGCGTCCTGCTTTTCATCTATTTACTTGTAAAAACAACGCAAAAAATGAATACATATACGCACGCATATTTGGGCTATACCACACAAAGGAACAAGTCCACAATTCATTTTATTCTTTGCAAAGTTTAAGTTTCTCATCGTTTATTGTAAGCTGATTTTGACGAACCAATTAACAGTCGTCTTTAATTTGTTAAAGAATTGTCTAATTTAGATAAATTGCCTAATTCGCCCCTTTGATTATTCCTTATAGTGACGTCCATATTTTAGCCTTAAAATAGATTAAGATATTTACTGGCAACCATTTAACAATGCCTGAAAACAAAATCTCAAAATAGCGTTCGTGACTGTAATACCCTACAAAGAATTAAAATAATACTACTATCACCTCTCGAAAACCGTTGATCAGGCGTATACACAGCCTATATTACTAAGCTGATATACGCCTACATTACATAGTAATGTGGGCTGCAGTTAAAACGAGCGGCGCATAAATCGTGCAAGTGTATAATGTAACAGCATTACTTACGTCATGGGAGTGGTGTCTAAAAACACTATGCCTTATCACGTTTTGTGACTGCATCATGTGCAATATTTTTATGTTACCATACCGTTGAGCTTGTATTATGGTGGTGCTGAATTTTTTTAATTGGTCTGTAATTGTCTCCACCCGTTTGTTCGCCGGGTATTAGGCCTAGGTAGCAAGTATTTTTAGCAAAGCGCCTAGTTCGACAACATATACCGACCTTGCAATCATCAAATCCTTAACTTCACACCAGTACACACATGCAATGCGTTAATGAAACTTAGCCTTTCGCTAGACAACATGGTCTAGATATGCAGAAACCAAAATTTTGGGTGATTAATCCAGGGGAATTACCCTGGTAGGTTAAAAACCAAAACGGTAATTTTTATGAAAAATTTAGCTTTTTGTGGCATAGCGCTTGAACGGCTACTCCAATTTCAATCAGATTTGGTGGAATGTAAGTGCATTAGGCACTGATTAAACATTTGGAAAAAATAAAAAAATTACCTAGGAAAACACCCTAAAAAATAAGATTTTGTACTCAAATCATAATTGTGACAGGCATACCATGTCGCCCCGACATCTACCAGAAGGAGTAATTGAATTTCAATGAAAATTTGACATTTTTTAGACAACATGGTCTAGATATGCAGAAACTAATATTTTGGGTGATAAACTCAGGGGACTTACCCTGGGGCGTTAAAAACCAAAACGGTATTTTTTTTAAAAAATAGCCTTTTTTGGTCATAGCGCTTAAACGGATGCTACAATTTGAATCAAAGTTGGTGGAATGTAAGTGCATTAGTCACTGATTATACGCCTAAAAAACATAAAAAAATTACTCTAGGAAAATACACTAAAAAATAGGATTTTGTTCTCAAATCATGATTGTGACAGGCACGCCATGTCGCCCCGACATCAACCAACAGAAGTAATGGAATCGCAATGAAAATTTGACATTTGTAAGAGAACATGGTCTAGATATGCAGAAACCAAAATTTTGGGTAATAAATCTAGGGAAATTCCCCTTAGACCTTAAAAACCAAAACGCTATTTTTTTTCTAAAAAAATAGCCTTTTTTGAGCATAGCGCGTGAACGGCTGTTACAATTTAAATTAGATTTGGTGGATTGTAAGTGCATTAGTCATTGATTTTTAACACTTAAAAGAAATAATAAAATTACCAAGGAAAATACCCAAAAAATAGGATATGTTCTTAAATCATGATTGTGACAAGCATGCCATGTCGCCTCGACATCTACCAAGAGGAGTAATGAAATCGCAATGAAAATTGGACATTTGTAAGACAACATGGTCTATATATGCAGAAGCCAAAATTTTGGGTAATGAATCTTGGGGAATTCCCCTCAGACGTTAAACACCAAAACGTTTTTTTTCTAATAAATTAGATTTTGTAGCCATAGCGCTTGAACGGCTGCTCTAATTTTATTAAAATTCGGTAAAATGTTAAAAACATTAGAAACTCTGTTCCAATTAAAAAAAAGAAAACATTTACTTATAGGTTAATTTCCATGAAAACGAAGATATGTTTCTGAATTGTGATTGTGACAGGCATGCCATAGCCTATCGCACCGACATCTCCAACCAGAAGTCGACAAATCAGATTAAAACTTTAAGAATTGTTACATAGCATGACTTACTTATGTAAAAACAAAAACTTATCTACTAAACCCAGGGGAATTCCCTGAAACAATAAAAAACTAAATCGGGCTGTTTTGGGAATTTAGCTTTCTTTCACTATACAGCGCTTGAAAAGAAGCTATAATTTAAAACATTTTTATTGAAATGTTCGTAAATTTAAGACGTTTGTTTTTTATTTAACTAAACATGGAAAATAAGTTTGGTATGTTAACTATGGGACCCATGCGTTTATGCTTGCAGAAACAAAAACTTCATACTCAGTGTATAAAATACAAATTGTGGTAAGGGACCCTGTACCATGAATATATGTTATACAACATGTGTTTTACAAATAGTGATGGTTAACACGTGGTTGACACTCTCTAGTTTTAAAAAACAATTTTGTCTGGGCCATAATTCGTTACTGTTCCAATTTTCGCTGTCTTATTTATCTCGACACATCGTTATATGTAGGGTAATGGCAAATAAATTATTGTTCTATTTTTCGTAAATTTAATTTTTGATTAGGTGTGGCGTGAGCATGAATCACAAATCTCAAGGGGGCGCGACTAAAAACGTTTAAGAACCACTGGTTTAGTGCGTCACTTTTCAGCTGGTACGAAACTGGTCGCTAGCTAGTCGGTTGTGTCATTAGGCAAGGCACATAACAGACATTGCCTGAACCCAGCGGATTATTGGGTTATACAAAAATATAGGAACCTGTAAATCATACGCAACACACTGCAATAGCCCCGGTAACCCGACGGTGGGCGCGAGGTAATCTGGCGATTGCTCGTATGTTAAACCCCTTGGTTTTCCCATTCACAGGGATAATCATGAATATCCTAACCAACTTTTAAGCACACCACTAATTACCAAACCATCTGGAATATTCGTTTGTATTATCTGCATTTCATTAAAAAAAACACTAAAAGCACAGTAATGTAACGTACCACGATATTGGACAATAGATCAAGCGAGAATATAGAACGCTTCTCGAGCACATCTAGCGCGAGTTGAGGTATACACAACGCGACACTGTGCTGACCGAGTATAAGACCAGGCGGGCTTCACTAGAGCGCTACTCGGTTCTCCTTTCCCCACTTCTTGATAGATCGCACAATATATTCTACCTGTGGGTTGTTGGAGCTGCGCAGAAGCATCAAAAAAGTAGTGTTTCCCTGCGAAAAGATAACCACAAGTTCCATTATAGATCCGCAGTTGAAGAATTGTGCGAAAACGTTTGTAAGTAAATGGGCAAGGATAGGATATATATGTTTATCAGGAAGGGAGGGTAAAAAATAAGACACATAAAGCGACGATCTGTAAAGGTTTAATACCACAAGATTTCGTCAGAAGCCTACGATTTAAGATATGATATTTATGCTTTAATTCCGTGAATAGAAAATCGAAAGATGCATTATCATATGGCGAATTGTCACATTTTCTTGTACCAGTCGTCTGGAGCAAATTTAGGTTGTGGCATATGACTGAGACGTTCAACACAACCCATTATTTCCCTGACTTCAGGTCCTTTCCTTTAAGTGTCTTACCAAAGGAAATAACCGTAACCATAAAAAAGTAGACATTAAAACGAGAAAAAATATGTCAGACTTTAAAACCTCCAAAAAACAGAAATTTCGAATTCACCTTGGTTCTTGTTCGGCTATGATCAGTTGAAACGGACCAACACAGGCACCCCGCTTACCCTCCCGAAATTCAGGGTTCGGGTCAGTCTTTCTAACACGTCAAACGCTTTCGCTGAGATGTAAAACTCTCCCATCTGCAATAATAGACGTGATAATGATGATAGTTGCGTTTTTCGTCTTGTGCAGAAGAAGGCCAAAACAACGGGATTTGCTTCATTTGCCATAATTTAATATTGGGACAAAAAATGAATAAACAAAACTGAAACCTAAAGTCTCAGTAACAATGGGTAGTGTAACTGGTATGTGATAGATAGACGAGCTTGGCTTAACATCCATACTGAAGTTAAACAAAACAAACAAAATTTGTGTTTGATTCGAAAAATGGTAAAACTTACCGTGTAGCAATCGTTTGCAATCATCTGCAAGAGACTAAAGGATTCCTCTGATGTATCCATCTTCATGTAGAGTTCCCATGCTAGCCTTGCCTTCTTGTTAGATTTGTATTTTTACAAGATACAATTAATTCATACAACAAGCTTTTAAAGAAACCCAATCACAATCTGGTAATGACAAATACAAAATCTGGAGGTTTTGGAATTGTCCAAAAGTAATAAAAAGTAATGTGTCAACTAGTAAAATTTAACATCAGATGATTAAATTTGGGAAGTTGAATTGTTATGCTCTTAAAAGCGGTACCTTTAATTACTACAGAATCGCTTGGAGTGCTTTGACGGTTAGGTTTAGAGTTTAGGTTAGGTTTCCAAGCGCTCGTTCCAAGCTACAGGGCTCCAAGCGATCCTGCAATAAGTAGAGAACCCCTTAAAAAAAGTTTTAAACTAAAACGTGGATCAAGGTGGGGTTTAGTGGTTCATAATAAATTAATGACACAGACGTATATAAACTCACGTTACTGCGAAAAAAATATAAAGGAACGGGGCGTTCTTTGTGGAAATTTTACTACAATACAACGATAAAAAGCCTTTAAGGTAAGTTATTTTTAGGGTTATTAAAACTTAATTGCATCCGTTTCAACATTCGAAAAGGGGATCTCAAAATCATGTGTTAAAGAACGGAGTGAAATCAGTTTGTGTTCAATTTAAAATAAAAGGTAAGTCATAACAATCTTTCTTCTTGCGACATTCGGTTAAGAATTAATCAAATTCGAATTAAATGTTTATATTTGACGAGCTCTTTTTCGTTTTTTTACTTTAAGTTTTTAAACCTTGTTCCGCTTCCTCAGTTTGTTTAATATATTTTGGGATCTGTATCGGTCGCGTTAATAACTCGGCACATTATAGTCTGAAGTGTTGCCTTAGATTATGTTCTCTTATAATGATTCAAACATATGCCCCCTGTTCATTGTTTAACGTTGCTGATACATAAACCAATTAAATGTATTAAAAACAACGGTACGGGTGTGAAAGCTCTAAGGGATTGTAATCTTAGCACGGTAAAACTGTATGAAAAGACAAAAACGAAAAAAATAAACTTGAAAATGTAACAAAGCTAAATATAAATATCTAAAAACACGAAGGTTAAAAACGAAAGGTAAGCCGACAGGTTGCTTTTTAATCAAAAAAGTCAACACACGAGCATAGAAACCAGTGTTCACTCGAAAGGTTTCAGTTTTTATGGCGTCAAACTAACCAATATTTTAGTTTTGGTGGCGTAAACCTAATAAATATTTAAGATTCAATGCCGTGAAACTAGTCTAGATTTAATGACTTAGAACGCACAGTAGCATATTTGCGCAACGGTATTTACTGTTGGGTGACATGCCCTCGCAAAAATGTATTAATCTTGTTACTGCGTGTTTATGTGCAAACTTAAACACACTACTAATTTACGTTGTCATTTTAATTAGGAAATAAACTTCTTTATAGGCACCAATGCAAGTAACAAAAAAATAAATTATTTGTTGTGTATGTAAAAAAATCGTTACTAACGAACAAACGTAAAAATAATGTTAATATATCATGTCCGAGTGATATCGTTGAGATTGTTTAAATGTAAACTATATTAAAGTTTAGATAGCTGGATAAATTTTGTAAGAAGCACCATTTTTTATGTAAAAGATTTTTTTGGGTTGTAATAGTAATTTCCCCAAGAAACCCTTTTTTTGTAAAAAGTTACCTAAAATTGAAAATTTTATAAAAGATACCGATTCAAAAATACACCGAAAAAATTTCGCAAAATCAACCACTAATTCGGTAAGACAGAAACGTGCAATTATTGTTGGATAAATCCAACTGGGGAATGCTTAAAAATTACATTAGATGAGTTGACTTATGTTGGTGTCTTCAACCGATTTGTCCCCAACCAAGATCCCTTTTGGTGCAATAAATCAGGTGAAATAAAATGATAACCCAATTGCAAATAATCGAACATTTTCAGCTACCGTTCAAAAGAAAGAAAATCAATTTTATTTCATCATCTCGTAAAGTATGTTCCGACGAAGATTGTAAAATAGGTAAGGCGGAAAAAAGGAAAATAAAATTAAGGTGTTAAGGTTAGATTTGGGGGTAGGGTTAGTTTGGATTGTAATAAGCTTTTGAATTTTAAGGGACGCATTTAAATAAGCTTTCATAGTTTTATGGAGCAGTTTCCCTTCTTACCTAATTCCCCCTTTAGCATTACCAATTTAACCACGGTCTGTTTCGGTAAATAACCGGTATAAACTATTGAAGAAAAAGAAATAAGTTTCTTGGCAACCACAATAATACACCAAGTCGTTATAAAAAGAGTTGAACCTCTCCATTACGATGTAGTGGTCAGTGTAGTTGGCTACATGTACGCCAGCAAATAGGCATATGTACAGCAGTATGCAGAATTCTAAATGTTGGTCTGAACCATATGAATTTAGGAGTAACCTTTTTTAAATTAAAATATTAAAATTCCGTTTAGATTTTATACGGAAGAGGTATATTACTGTTTTGTGGATTAAAATTTCAAAACTATTTAAACTAATAGAAATATATTCAACACGGAATCCGGTTTTGATGGCCTCTTATTATTATATTTTTACGGCGTGGATTTTATAGCCGCTCATAATCTTACCCTAACAGAGTAAAGCACAGATTTAACGCCTCAAACAGATATATTTTTATTGCGGGTGTAAGTTTCGAATATTGGATTGTCCGTGTTGTAAAGCCACTTTCGTTTTGACCCCAATAAACACGAGTTTTTAAGAAATAAACAATCGTTCCTTTGGTTCGTCGCGCTAACACTTATTTTGCAATTCTAGAATTGTAAAAAATTATATAGGTTTTCGAACTGTTTAGTGAACCCCTAGTTATAACAATTAAAAAATATTGTCTCTAAAGTACAAAAAGTCCTTACGAGAATTTTAAACTTGACAGAAATGCAATTTTTATTGGTAAGTCTGGTAAAAAAGATTTTTAAATGTTTTTCTGTGAAATTTTGTGTTAATTGTTAAAGTAGAAATTATTCAAATGAAATTAATTGCCAAAGGATCTAGTTCACATATCAAAAGATTACTTCTTATTTCTAGAAGTTTTTAGATGTTATTATGGGTCCCATTTGAAAAATTGGGACACATATTGTTTTTGTCCGTTTTTTTTTTTTTTTTTTTTTTTTTTTTTTTCTTTTTTTTCGTCAAACGCTTGACAGGCATGGCATGTCGCCCCGACATCTACCAGAAGGAAAAATAAAATCGCAGTGAGACTTTGCCATTTGTTAGACAACATGGTCTAGATGAACAGAAACTAAAATTTTGGGAGATAAAACCAGGGGAATTCCCCTGGAACGTTAAAAACCAAAACGGTATTTTTTCCTAAAAAATAGTTTTTTGGGGCATAGCGCTTAAACGGCAGCTCCAATTTGAATCAGATTTGGTAAAATGTAAGTGCATTAGTAACTGATTTAACACTTGGAAGAAATAAAAAAATTACCTAGGGAAATACCCTAAAAAATAACATTTTGTTTTCAAATCATGATTGTAACAAGCACGCCATGTCGCCCCGACATCTACCGGAAGGAATAATGAAATCGCAATTAAACTTTGGTATTTGTTACACAACATGGTCTAGATGAACAGAAACCAAAAGTTTGGGGGATAAATCCAGGGGAATTCCCCGGGGGCGTTAAACACCAAAACGGTATTTTTTTAAAAAAAGTAGCTTTTTTGGGCATGGCGCTTGAACGGCTGCTTCAATCTGATTCAGATTTCGTGGAATGTAAGTGCATTACCTACTAATTTAACAATTAGAAAAAATAAATAAAGTTATCTAGAAAAATACCCTAAAAAAACATTTTGTTCTCAAATTATGATTGTGACAGGCATGGCATAACGCCCTGACATCTACCAAAGGAATAATAGAATAGTAACAAAACTTGGTCATTTGTTAGACAACATGGTCTAAATACGCAGTAAAAAAATGTGAGTGATAAATCTAGGGGGGATTCCCCTGAGACGTTAAAATAAAAAAAAATAGCTTTTCGGGCCATAGCGTTTGAACGGCTGCTCTAATTTTGATCAGATTTATTGGAATGCTGGATCGTTAGCCACCCTATGTCAATTAAAAATAAGAAAACATTTACTTAGGGTAACTCCCTTAAAAACGAAGATATGTTCCTGACTCATGATTGTGACAAGCATGCAACATTGCACTGACATCTTCAACAAGGATTCGTCAAATTGAATTAAAACTTTAAGAATTGTTAGATAACATGACCCACATATGTAAAAACAGAAACTTATGTACTAAGCCCATGGGAAATTCCCCGAATCCATCAAAAACTAAATCGGGCTGTTTTAGGAATTTAGCTTCATTTCACTACAGCGCTTGAAAAGAAGCTTTAATTTAAAACATTTGTGGTGAAATGTTCGTAAATCTAAAACGATTGTTCTTTTTTTACCTACACCTGGAGAAGAAGTTTGGTTTGATAACTTTGGGACCCATGCGTTTATGCTTGCAGAAACAAAAAACTACATACTCATTGTATAAGAAACAAAATGTGGTTAGGGACCCTGTAGCAGTAGCATTAATATATGGCATACAACATGTGTTTTACAAATAGTGGTGGTTAAACACGTGGTTGACACTCTCTAGTTTTTACCCTTTTATATATTTTTGTGTCGTTTTGACTAACGCCCTAGTAAATATATTATTAAATTTTTCCCAGGTACTTTCTTGCATTGTAATGTTTGGCTACTCTCAAAATATTGGGGACAGAACGCTGAGCTTTCCTGAACAAAAGAGGTTGGGTGTTGGAATTATTTTTGTAACTTTCCACCCTATTAGCGGGAATGTGTAAGCTCATAAAGATATTTTATGAGCTGCACGTGTAGCCTACGCAGTCGCCACTTATTGATTCACGAATAAACGAAACACAATAAGTGTTTTTTAATTAAAGTTGTCCGATGATATAGCTTTAGACTTTAATGGCTCGCTTTAAAGCCGAAGAGTTAGAATTGGTCTATCTAAAGTCATTTTTCGGTATATTTCCCCAAAACGCAACCGCCATAGAATCATTTTTTATTTCGAATCAAGTCCACAATTTTACAAAGATCTTTAATGATTAAAATTAATATGCTAAGCCACTTAAAATACCAATTTTTATTACTCGCTTCGCTTTTGGAAAAACCCACTATCAAAAAAATATACTTCTCCAGCAATTAAATTCTCCTTTATTGATCTACCGGTGTAATGTAACAAACATTTGCCTTTAAACCTACAGACTTTATTTTATTTATCTTATACGGTAAACGGCAAAACCTTTATTTTATTTATTTTATACGGTAAACGGAAAGCGTGTGATGCGTCTTGGTGTAATAAACGCCACTACGAGTCGTAAAACCATGTGTTCACAACATGTAAAACAACATTTCATTTGATTAGATTGAAAAAAGTGTCCCTTCGAAATAAAAAAATATACCTTACGAAATTAAACTATCTCTTATGACATATAACTGTTCTAGACCAATATAAACCGTTTCTATAAGATTATGTGTTTACAAACTATAAAACACAATTCGAATAGATTTGACTAAAAGTCTGTCCCTTCGGAAATTTTAAATTTCCAGATTTCTCGAGGAATATTGCGACAATGAAGAAAGGGGAACATACGTCACATTGCAATGGAGAGAAGCGGAATACCAATGTCGTAATTTCAACCAACACAACACGATGCACCATGTTCTATGTGGATATTGCATCTTTAAAGAACATGGAAGAATTAGAGTCGAAAAATCGCAGCCCGAATTCCGCCGATTCTACATCACAACACGGAACGCGACAAGTGTAGTTATACGCCTGCCGTACGCATGCCGTTGTCCGGACCAGTAAACTGCGAAAATGCAACACAACTGACGGCGACAACAACCATTTTCTTGATTTCTATCTACATTTTATACCTTTAGTTCTATTTATTTATATTGTACATGCTACTCTTTGCAAGCAGTCTCTCACCATTAGCAAACGTTTTAAAAGCTATGAAAAACGACGCAAACTTCTAGGTATAATCAAGTTAAAGAATTATGATAATTGTGAAGATAAGTATATCTTCTATATGCCTATATAACAAAGGAAATCCAGGCATATATATATCTAACCAGCATAAACAACTTAAAGTAGGCTATTTTTTATAATTTTTTACCATTTTTACATAATATGTACAGTGGTCTATAGCCAATCACTGTCGTTTTGGTGAAATAAAACAAACGCAAAGACAATTTTTTGTTTAATTGTGGTTAACTGTATAGAGTTTTTTTTTGTTAATTGCATAGGTTACTTCAAAACAAATAAGATTAAAAATAGTGATGTTTTATCCATGCAATAAATCAGGCATGGTCAGCATAAGGTCTGTGAAGGGAATTTGACAAGCCCGCAGACTGAATCTAACCATATCCAGTAATTAAGATATTGAATACTATTCATGTAATAATCCCGCCGACCAAGAACTTCATTTTCCCACATCTGGTCCGCCAACTAGAGAAGTTGCCCACCCCTGCAATAGATAGTAACAACACAAGAGCACTTCTACTTCTAAGCGCGATTTTGTACCTTGTCAAACAAGTTCAGACTTTCAAACCATACCAACAACGTTTAAAAACTCGGCAGCCGTTGTTTTATTCATTAAAAGTCACGATTTTGCGTAAAAATCCAAATAAATTCCGCGACGGGTTAACCTAAAACGGGAACGGACCAGAAGCCATTCGGTTTCAAGTGTGAAAACGTCATCGCGAATTGAAATTATGATGGACGATCTAATATCTACGAGGTGGTCCTCCTCGACCACGCCCCCTTCCTCCACGACCACGCCCACCTCTTCCGCCCCCACGCCCGCCACGACCTGAAAGGAATTGATTTTTTTCATCGTTTTTTTTTGTTGTATTGTGAATGGTAATTGTGCTTAACTCTTGGAGCTGAATCTAATTACTTAAGGATCGTTTGGTGCATTTTGATCAGGCACTTGGAACTCTAAACCTAACTCTCCCAAGTCCCAACCCTAACTCTAACTCTCAAATTGCTCCAAGCGATCCTATAGTAATTAAAGGTACCGGATTCTTGTATTATTTTAACAAATGCACTATAAAGGCAATACTGCCGACTAGAGAAATAGATTAGGGCAAAAAAGTTGATTTAAAACAAATTCAAAAACAATTTCATTTCCCCCTTTTTGTTCCCATATTAATAAACCAGTTAATTCTTTAGGCATTTTAAAAATGCATTTTCGGGCGTTATGCGAAAAAGCTTAGCAAGTTAGTGCTTTGCTTTTTAGTTGTAAGTTTGTCGGTCAAAACATGGCGGTTTCTAGTTGGTTTTGTCCTTGGGCAAGGGGAGTCGTCTAGATCCAGTGGATTAATGGGCTGTAATTGTACTAAAAAAATAAATTGTCTAAATCACTTCTATCAAAATGAATACCATTCTAAAAACTATTAACCACCTACAAAAAGTAAATTAAAAAATTTAAGTACCATTTTAGTGACTTTGAATACAACCCAACCTCGCTCCTTACCTCTGCAAACTATAGGGAAGATGGGAAAATACACCAAAAAATGTTTTAAATCCAAAACCTCCATTTCTTACCTCTGCCACGATCTCTGAACCCTCCTCTTGGCACCCTTGGTCCCTCGTCAACGAGAAGGGTGTCCAGAGGCAAACTGTCCGGCAGAATGTAGTATCTGATGTTGTTCCCTCGGATACTAAGACTGTCCAGGTTAACTGGGTCTCGGTTCTTGACGGTCATTTTCACAGACTTGAGGTGCGTGTTCATACAGATATCGACGCCTGTAATAAAGGTGGATTGAAATTCTATAAAAGGATTTGAATTTTAAATATCAATACAAAAGCAAGGTCACATGGATGTCCATTCCAGAATCAGAATTCGAAATGATTCGGAATTATTTTTTTGATTTTACCAATTCGAAATTACCGTATATACTCGCCTATGGCTAAAGGTCGCAGCTTTTTTCCTTATATTTTTTTAAAATATAGGTGCGAGTGGGTTTAGTAGCTCATATTAAATTAGAAAAGTTTTAATTTACCTGTGATAGTCCCGTGGACTTGTGTGCCATTTTTTAATTCAATTGTCACTGTCTCGTGACTAAGTTTCATCAAGAATCTGAAATAATTTTGTAAAGATTAATTGAATTTCAAAATACATCATTTTCACAACACTTATATAATACCAACTTTTAGGGTGCCTCTAATTACTACGGATCGCTTGTAGCGCTTGGAGTCTAACCCTATCTCTGACCCTCAAAGCGATCCAAGCGTTCCTGTAGTAATTAGGAAACCGCAGATTTTATAAGAAATTACTACCAATTACATAAATTATGTACCATTGGCTTTTAAAAAAGGAAGCGAAAAAAGAAAATGACTCACAAAAGCTATGGCAACTAATTTTAAACCGAAGCCAAACACTTAATATTTGCCTCAAAACCAACAAGCCTAACACTAACATAAGCCATAAACGCTAAAAACTAAGAGGGAAAGCTGGAAGGAGCCTTCAAGGAGGGAAACCGCTCACTAAAATTAAGGAAAATAAATTTAACCCTGCCCTAAACACTAATCTCACCCGAGAATTAACTCCAACCCCATGTTTACAATTAATGACCTAATCTTTATTTTATTGTGCATTTTCTCTCCTTCCCGCTATCCCTCATTTTGGTTTCATCAGAATAAATTACGAAAAGCAGAAAGTTTCATTTCATC
>CH002073.1:569992-585984 GCA_000149265.1 Ciona savignyi | reverse complement strand
CATGTTATTTTATAAACAATAATTTAGTAACATTTTTAATCAGATACGTGTTAGATATGGTTGTATGACACTCAGGCCCGGTGCTAGAAACCGCGGGGCCCAATTAGAAATGTGATAGCATTATGGAAACGATGCCACTGTTTTAGTTAAGCCCATTAAAATAAAGTTCAGTGGGTTATAGGATAGGATATGAATTTATCCATCTTAAATGTTTAAGTGCGCGCAGTAACCTTTAACAAATTTAACCAATAGTTCATTCAGTGCTACGATAAGGAAATTCAGGCCCCACCAATCCACCCGACAACACACAATAAGCACACTATTATGCCGGACAGTAGAAAAAGTGGCGTAGAGGTGTTTTCGTCGTTAACACGAGCAGGATGGGGTTGGGTATAGCATAAAGGAAACATTTTATATCATGCTATACCCTTAGTAAGGGCTGCGAATTAACGGTTAACTGATGTAACAATAATCCGTTAACCGATTTTATTTTTTTTACGATTATATTTTTTATGCAATATGGGTTTATTAGAGGCACAAAAATTACACTTAGTAAACGATTTTCCCGTCAAATGCGTAGATGGCATATAACGCTTTGAACACAGAGTTTTACTAAGTGTAAAAAAGAGTTGTTAAAAAACGGTTAAAATTTGACGTGACGGTTAATCATAAAAAACTTACCCGTCCCGCTTATGATACAGTGTGTTGTCTCGCCCCCGCTGTACCGCACATTAGTCCCACATTAGATCCCACAACCTTTTAGCTGATGTCAACGCTTTTACCAAATAAGCTAAAGGGCGAAAGTGTGTAAAAACTGGTGAATTGCTGGTTCGATTTGGACATTATTAGTTTTTACACAATTTTTACTTGTGAACTATATGTAAACGTGTTTTACCCCTAAAAAACTATTTGCGTCGTAGTTTACGACCCAGTACAGTAAGTTTAGTTGGTGCAATGTCCGTGGTTTTTATTACAAACGCGACCAATTTCACACATTTAAAATAGGCGTCCACGCATTAGCTGTCCTCGTGGCCTATAATTATTTCGTATATTTTGTCGTGATTTTATGAACAAAAAAACAACCAGCAGAATAATCATACAGAAAGGGCGAATAATATCAAGAACTTGCAATGTGATCTATGTATGTAGTTATCATCAGAATCAGAAAACGTCAGCCACCGATCTTTGCAACAGGGACAGCGAGCTTTTACCTTAGCGACGAGCAGCAGTTATACTTGTCCTTAACGCAACAAACCGTGACCAAGACAAAAAGGAAAAATAGGGGTGCTATAAAACTTTATTTCGTTTATATTTTGTAATGGTCAGTAAAAGGTTGACTACCTGGCGAGCCGTGCAACAAGCGTTAGCTTTTAACTCAATGGGCACCTCCTGTAAGAGGAGCACTAAACTACAAATATTTTTGCTATTCACGAGAATAAACATGAATATCACATCCTATAATGCATTAACGATTAATGAGTTGAATGCACCCGACTAATGAATGGCCTACGGTAAATTTAAAGGAAGTTGTAACATAAAAATGGCAATTAGGCATTCAATACGTTGGGAATAAATTGCGATAAATCGACCGGATAGCTATAAACTTTTATCGATGTGGTAACGTCCATTATTTTGCCCATGTGCTAACGTCCATTACGTTTCCAGCATTCAAACGTGTATATATTAAGCTAAAATACCAGATATCTTATATTAGCTATGTAAAAATAAGAGAAATTTACTAAATTCCATTTGCATTGTAACTCTGTCGTATAATTGCTAAGTTGTTTGTAAATAGCCAACACTATTTGTATAAAGGGAGCAATAGTTATGATAATATTTTTTACATTGCTTTAACCCAATAGTATCTAATTTGTTGTAAAATAAAAATCATGTATTATTATACACACATTGTAATTGCTTCAACAACTTAACTGTGGGCATGAGGTGTATTACTGTGTTTAACTGTGGGTAGGAAGTGTATTACTGTGCTCGACTGTGGGCATGAGGTTTATTACTGGCCTCGATTGTGGGTACCAGGTATATTACTGTGCTCGATTGTGGGCATGAGGTGTTTTACTACGTTTATCTGTGGGTAGGAGGTGTTACTGTGCATTTGAGTAAGCCACTTTACATGGCTTAATATCAATGTTCCTGCTGCGGCAAACTACAAATCAAGTTTAACTATATTTACACTGGTGCATTGCGGTTTTCTTCAGCTGTAGACCACGTATTCATAAATGTTCATCGAGTATTAATATTTACGAGTTCTTTTTTATTGCAAAGCATACAAAATGGCACCATGACGCAAACACAGTTTGACACAGCAGGCGGGCGAGTATATCATTAGTCAGTGAAATTTTTGTCGAGTTCACAGTTTTTCGAGCGGAAAACTAACTTAAGGGAAAGAGGGGAGAAAAATGGAGGGAAACAGCTCACTAAAATAAAGCTTAGTGCGTTTCAGGTAGTTTTGTATCCAAAGTGTAAGTTAGCAATAGTTGTGGGGTTGAGTTTAGTGTAATGGGCAGGTTTAAAATTAGTTTTTTTTCGTGAGTAGCTTTCCTCCTCTCCTATTTCCTTACTTTTTAGTCATACCCGTTTTATGATGACTCAAATTATTATCCGGGCTTAAAGACACGGCTGAAAACATATAAGCCTAATAACAAAAATGCGGCATACTGTAAGCTAATAAGTGTTAAGCTTAATGATAAGCCGAGAGTTGGTGCAATATGGATATGTTAAGTCTTGAGAGCACAAAATTGCAGATTTTTTAAGATAAGGTGTTTATCCAGTTATCGAATATTAAAGTTCATTAAATTTGTATTGAGACTGTAAGGTCGTCTGGATACAATATGGTTATTATGGGATAGGATATTTATGTTTATCCCCGTGAGTGGAAAATGCAAGGGGGTCAACACACAGACAATCGTCAGATCACCTCGCGCCCACCATCGGGTTACCGGAGCTATTGCAGTCATAAGCATACTGCAACCTCTCACTAAGACAGGTGTTAGGAGCCAACACCTTATCGGGAAGTTACATCGTTTTCAAATTGTGACTGAACAGGAGCCAAAGCACGTCATACACATATTAACAATAACCGATAATTCCAAACCTACTAAAACTACCAAAATACCGATTATCTCCCCTACATTCCTTTATATCCCTTCTTTAGTTTTCCCCCGCTTAGGAATAAATATCAACTCGGTTTTAGGGAAGAAAGTGTTAATATATATCGAATCGAAAAGAGTGATACGCAAACACCAGAACCGACATAGAAATCTGAGAATAAAAAACTTCTTTAAAGTCTTTCTTTGCACGAACTGTTAAGTCAGTAGGTCGGTTGCAAACCTCTTGACATACTTAATATAGGATTTGGAATTTAACGAACAGAATGGGTACTACGGTAAGTTGTGTTCTGTGTTTGTGTAAATTATTGTTCAGAAATATGTTGAGTTTGCTAAATTGTATTAATCTCTCTTTTATGGCGTATCAATACGAAAATTGCAATCTTGCTCATATTGCGTTTATAGTTTTTGACAACATACAATATAAATGTCGAGTCAACAGATTAAAGGGTATTTATTTAAATTATTTAATAAAATGAGCAAATAATTTTTAAAGTCCAGGAATTCTTAATAGACTTAGACTCGAGTTCACTTGTGTTTATACGTTGACATAACTTTACTTGATTTTACAGGTGCGAAAACTGGTCGCTAGCTAGTCGGTTCTGTCCTTGGGAAAGGCACTTTACAGACATTGCCTGAACCCACGAATTAATGGGTTCTACCAAATTGAAGGAACGTGTATCCTACACAACACAATGCATTAGCTCCGGTAACCAGAAGATGGGCGCGAGGTGGTCTGACGATTGCCCGTGTGTTAACCCTCTTGGTTTTCCCATTGACGGGGATAAACATGAGTATCCTATCCTATATATCCTATC
The DNA here is from genome assembly GCA_000149265.1 of Ciona savignyi. Classification (NCBI taxonomy): domain Eukaryota; kingdom Metazoa; phylum Chordata; class Ascidiacea; order Phlebobranchia; family Cionidae; genus Ciona; species Ciona savignyi. The sequence goes on along the minus strand of CH002073.1, from coordinate 582,041 downwards.
CTTTACGGTAGCTTGGTACTTCCCGCTGTAACTCGTAACTTCCTCGACTGCGGCCACGTTGCATTATGGCGAATCCATCTTAGCTACTAATTATATTTCATTTCAAGACCAACTCTCGATTCGGAAATTTTTGTTTGTTTATGACGTCATGGATGCTAATGTCGGTGACGCTTTACAACTTTGTCCTATTGAATCCGCTTGCTCCTGCGCTACGAACTATGTACGAAACTACCCATTCGGTAAGTAATTTGCTCACTTGTTTTAAAGGTTATTGGTTGGGTCAATATAGGATATTCACGTTTATTCCTGTGAATGGGAAAACGCAAACGGGTGTTATCATACGGGTATTTATCAGATTAGCTCGCGTATAGCCTACGTTAGGAAACGTTAACACACCGGTAATCAACAGATCACCTCGAACCCACAGTCGGTTACCTGATGTGAGCTATTATAGCGTGTTGTATATGGTTTAGAGGTTTTGTCAATTTAGTTAAACACAATAATTTAGGGGGTTTGGCTTAGTTAAGTTAACTTTTCTATCCTTCGTTACCTCAAGATTAGCACTGTTATGAAAAAAAGAAAGCAGAAAAAATGATAAAACTTCAGTACATGAAACGGTGATAAAAACTTCATGATAAAAAGAAAATGATAAAACTTCAATACATGAAAGACGTAAGATCTAATTTTGGAAACGAAAAAGTGTTATCTTGAACGTTATTTATACGACCGCAGCACTTGTTGTTTGACTGAGTAAATTTAACCAAATCCATATTTTCCCATTTTTTACATCAACAGGAACGCCATAATGAAACTATGCCGGAACACGTGTGGATATCCCTTTACTCGATCTCAGTATCTTGCGTGTACTTCGGTTGCTGGATTGGCGGTATTGGAACGAACTTTATGTTGATTTACATCAGCAGGAAAAGATTAATGCAGGTTGGTGTTTGCAGTTAAATCTTTTAAAATTGTGTAACAATTACGAGCCAATGATTCTAGTCGGATAACACCTTATGTAAGGCGGGAGTATTTTTTTTAAATGGTAAGTTTCGAACCCATGATATGCTCGTCACTAAGACAGTTTTGTATGTTAAAATTGTTATATGAATTAGTCGCAACAATGTAAACTGGCACTTGGTAGTCTGGCGACAGCTTGTTTAATAACAACACATTAGTTTTTTTTCTATCAAGATAAAAATCCTATCCCGTCATATCACAGTACGATATACAACACAATGCAATAGCTCGAATAAACCGGTGGTCGGCACGAGGTGATCTGAAGATTGTCCGTGTGATAATGGCCACGCTTTCGGATAATACCGACATATATAAACATGCGCTACCTTAACGGTCGTGTGGCCTAATGGTCGTAAACGCGATCAATACACGTACAAATTTCAAAATAAAAACGGCTTTGGTGACGAACACACCACGGATTTAAGACCTAGCCCGGTCAAAAACAAGCACTACCTATAGCCTACACACCGTATTCCTGCAGATTTCTCACGTGGTTAACATCATCGGAGCGATCGTGTTAGCAGCGATAGGGGGAACAACATGGTCCTATGAAGCAGTCATCGTGGGACGCATCATCGCTGGTATTCCGCTGGGAGTTAGCTACAGTAAGTTGTACATGTTTTTTACCGAGCTAAGTAGAGATATAGGATGCTAACGATTTATTTCCATTAACGGGAAAACGCGAGAGGCTTTATCACACGGTTAACCCTTACAATAACTCGCGCCCGCGTTAGGTTGTAGCTATTGCAGTGTGTTTTGAACGATTGAGTCGTTCCTCCAATTTTGCAGAGCCCATTATTACACTGAGCTCAGGCAATGCCCGCCACGTGCCTTGTCCAGTAACTCAAACGACAAGCTAGCGACAAGTTTTACCCTAAAACCCTTTACCGATAAGCGATGCACTTACGTACAGCTAATGGGTCCATGATAGGCTCGTCACTTTGTTTTATATAGAAATCAGAATATTAATCGCTGCGTTAACCACTCCGCCACTAAGCTCTTCGTTATTTACGTATTTCATAGATATATTTATTACTATCGTTCATGTTTATTCTGAATAATGTAGCAATCTGTGTGGCAAGGATGAGACTAATCTATCAAAGTCAGCCCGTATCGCATTGTGGTTGGAAATACACATGTTTATTTACGATGTTTGGGAAAGGCAGCTAGACGTTATGACACGGGCATTCATTAGATATTATCGACGATATTTAACGAATGTTTGTTTAGCTGTTTTCCCCTGTTCCTGTGTCGTGATCAGTTTTGCTGGTATTTAATATCATTTTAAAAATGAAAAAACTAATTTAAACTTAATTAAATTATATGCTTTTTCGATGTTGGGTCAGCGATACTATTAAAGTGTGAGTGGGCAACTTCTCTAGTCAGCGGTCCAGATGCGGGAAATTAAGTTCTTGGTGGGCCGGATTACTACATGAATAGTATTCAATATCTTAATTACAGTGTATAGTTAGATACAGTCTGCGGGCCAGTCAAAATTCCTTCACGGTCCATATGTTGCCCATATCTGAGTTTTAATGAGACAAAATACCGTATACTAAAATTTTAAGCACTTTTCTATATTTTTTAAATAACGTACTGTATTTTCTTTTTTAGATTTGCCTTCTCTTATGGTTGCTGAAATGTGTGCAAAATCGAAGCAGAACTTGTGGCAAAGTATCATCGGTCTAAGTGTTGCCTTTGGTATCCTCATTGGTTCCATATTTAGTCATCCAAAGGTAAAACTAATTGTTCAATTTGGATGGGTTTATCTTTAACATTCGTCATTCTGTGATCTATACCTGCTAGCCAAAGAAATGTGCCTTAAATATATGCGTTATTTCGAAAAGGTGTATGTTTTTTCGTAAAGTATATTGTGGTTAATTAAATAGGCTTATGTTTTTGGATGATTTTTTACTAATTCTACGATGGGAAATGCAAAGTGGCCTCCTCAGGTGCACAGTCATACACCACACACACAGTTGAATTGCTGGAATCAGATTATGACTTAACATTTGGACGGCTCAATAAGTGCCACTGGGTTAGGGCAATGTAAAATGTCTTGTTTAAATGAACAGTAATACACCTCATGCCCACAGTCGAGTTGCTGGAGCTATTAAAGTGTGTGGATGGTTGGTTCATTTATACCCTCTTCCGTGGTTAACCAGCATTTATCTACAAGTATCGTAACATACCTTGTGCCCGCAGACTAGTTTCTGAACCTATTACAGTGTGTGTGGCTAATCCGCCAATTTTGGACGACTTCACTTTAAATTTGGACGACTCCAATTTGAGTAAAAATCCATATTATTTATTTAATTTTTTAATTCAGTTTTTAGGGTCTTTGGAGCTTTGGACAGTACTGGTTAGTTTGGGGGTCGTTCCATCCCTTATATATCTAGTGTCAAGCTACTGGTTGCCGAATACTCCATATCATGTACTTCGTACTCAAGGAAAAGATAAAGCTTTGAACATATTAAAGAAACTAAGAAATGGAAAAGCGGTATTACAAAGTTTATATTTTTGGTAGAAAGCATGTATTATGTGTTGGGCAAAGTTTGTTGATTAGGATAGAATAGAATAGGATAATTATGCTGTTAACAAAGTTACTAAAAAATCTTCAAATTTAATATAAAGTTAGGTAGCTGCCATTAAAATATGATTAGCACTGCCCATAAACGAAACAATCGGCATTATGCGCATAGAAAGGCATTGTTGATATCTTAAGTATATGTAATCGAGCGTGCAAAGCAAAATGTCAATTTATCACTGTGTACACTTCATTATTCATTTCCCAATATACAAAGTTTACTTAATTTAGATCTTACGCTGTAAGCATAATTAATCAGTTTACCACTAATCCTGCTGTGCCTTTACCCTTAAGTTCTTTTAGAAATAGTTTATTTTTACATTATTACGTGCTGGATTGGAAAAAAAGAATACATTTTACCGATTTTTCCTTAAATATTTGTCTGTGTTATGCAAGTAACAGGAATTAAATCCGGCCGGTTAGTCTGGCGATTAAGTGCATCGCCTTTCAATCGACAGGTTGCAGATGCGAAACTGGTCGCTAGCTAGTCGGCTGTGTCCTTGGGCAATGCACTTTACGGATATTGCCTGAACCCATCGGATTAATGGGTTCTACCAAATTGAAGGAACGTGGCTATCATATACAACACACTGAAATAGCTATACATTAACCCGACGGTGGGCGCAAGTGATCGGATAATTGCCTGTGTGTTAACCCCCCTGTTTTCCCATTCACAGGGATAAACATGGATATCCTATCCTATCTATTTAGTGTCACTAGCTCTTGGGTGTAAAACGGGGTTTCATTCAGATTTAACCTTTCAGTATTGCTAAGTGAAATATTGGTGATTTCTCTTTACCATTTGTTATACTAAAGGGCAATTGCTGTACACATATAAACATATACTTACAGAGAATGAAATAAGTTTTGATTAGTAAATAGGCAAACCAAACCTTTCTATTTGCATTCAAAATGCGTAATGCAAATGGTGGTGGTTTATGTTCCATTGTTACTGTTCTCCTTTATGTATGAACAGTATGGCTGTAAAAATGTGAACAAATGTAAACCACAAAACTTGAAAGCTTTTAGTAGTTTAACGGGACATAATAAAAATATATCAACATGCTTCTAAACCGCACGTTTTAATAGTTATGACCCGACGGTGGTACAACAAAATTTGATTATTTACGTGGAATTCTTGGGATTTTTACCATAATGATAATTAAGAATACTGTATGTGTATGGCATATCACTACTACCTTTAGTTCAGTTTTTCAAGATGAAAACACGCAGAAGGAACTTGTATAAAAATGAAAACGGAAAAATATGGCTGCAGTCCTTTAAACACATCTATAATTCAATCAATTAATTAATTTAGGTATATTCAGACTTGAGAACTAGGTGTTGACACATTTTTGTCACACCCCCAATTTTGTTTTAATACTACAGTGGAACCCCGCTTACCTGACCACCCATGGGACCGTCATCAAGCGGTCGCGTTAGCGGGGTGGTCGAGTTAGTGAATTTTGCTTTAAAGCAAGTTGTCGTCATATGCAGTCAAAACGTTTGCCTTTTAACTAAATTTTAACTAAATGCCATTATTTTTTGCAAAAAGATTTTAAACAACTGTTAATTCTGAAATTTATCTTATAAAATTCAGTTCTGTTATAGCCACAATTTTCTTTGTGTGTGCGTACGCGCTCATGTAAACCTAATGTTTTGATCACAAAAGAAATTTAAACTTATTATTTTGGTGACAAAAGCACATTATTGAGCACGTGTGGTCGCTTTAGCGGAGTTAAATTTGAAGTTTTGGACCAAAAAATGGCGGTCCTGGTCTGGAAACCGGGGTGGTCGCGTTATTGAAACAGAATGCAATGCATTACCATAGTAAATTATTTGGGACCGCAATAAAGTGGTCCTGATAGTGAGGTGGTCGTGTTATCGAGGTGGTCGTCAAGCGGGGTTCCACTGTATATTACTAATATCAATATATAAATACAATGCACAGGTCCAATTAACTTCCAAAAAAATATGACTCTAATCCCAATTGTAAAGGATTGATAAACTTGTTTAATTATAATATTAGTTAATTCTAATTGGATATTTCTTTCACAAAATCTGATGACTAATTATGTGGTAACTCTTGGGTTTTCCGACCCAATTAGTAATAAAGAATACTGTTATCTTGTTCCATTGTACTATCGTCGTGACCACATGTAACATTTCTTCCTTTCATCTCAGGATAGAATAGGATATTCATTTTTATCCGCGTGAGTTGGAAAACTAAGTTGGTTAACACATGGGCAATCGTCAGATCACCTTGCGCCCATCGTCGGCTATTGCAGTGTGTTGTGTATGATTTAAACGCTATTGTAGTGTGTTGTGTATGATTTACACGTTTCTTTAAATCAGTAGAACCATTCTTCTGCTGGTTCAGGCAATGTCTGTTAAATGCCTAATGGCACAACCGACTTGCTAGCGACCAGTTTCAAACCTACAACCCTTCGGCTGTAGGGCGACGCACTAAACCACTAGATGACTAGACTAATCTGTATGACATTTCAGGAAGATATCAAAGAAGAACTTTCAATCATGGACCAAGAGATTATAAGTTCTCAACGAGTGTTAATCAAGGAAATGGTGACAACTAAAACTTACAGGTATGTCGGGTTAACATGCTTCTATATCACAGTTCAAAATTGTTTTTTTATTAAAGTCATCCAAAAGAACTTGACTTTAAATGCTTTATTTGACGAAAAAACTTGACTTTAAATGACTGGTTTTATTTAACTTTTTTAGGGGCTAGATTTTAACCTTGTGGTGGGCTCGTCAGCAAAACTGTTTTAATATAGAATTGGTGTACGTATCGGTTGCGTTAACCATTCGGCCATAACCGTTGTGTTTTGTTATTCATGGCGATAGACATAATTATCCTATCACATTCCCTAATATACAACATGACAAAACCGCATCTAATTACGAGCCTTTCGCAAGTTTAAAATTTCATTCCTTAAATAAAAAAAACTAAACTATATTACTTTTTTATTCTTTAGGAACGAGTTTATCGCTGTGATTGCTATCTACGCTAATCTTGTGCTTGTTGGAATCGATAATATTCTTCTGTATTCGGATAAAGTCTTCATAGAGGCTGGTTTAGCACCAGATCAGGCAACTTTTGCTACAATTGGTGTTTTTACATTGCAACTTCTTTCGTCTGCGGTCGGGGTAAGGGCAGTAGATATCTTTTACCGAGTCAAGTTTTGAACCCATGATAGGTTCGTTACTCGGGCCGTTTTTGTACAAGAGTCGGTATATGTATCGGTCGGGTTAACCATACGGTCATACGACCGTACATAAGGACAGCAAGATCGTTTGATCGATAGCTTGGTCGATTAGTGCGTTGCCTATCAGTCGAAGGTTTGCATCAAAACTGTCGTTAGCTATTCACTTGTGTTCTTGGATAAAGCACCGACACATTGACAATTTAAAAATGAATATAAGAATGAGTATGAATGAACAATTAAAAATGAATATGTGAATAAACATAAATTGACAATTTAAAATTGAATATAAGAATAAATCTGAATGGACAATATGAATATAAGAATGAATATTAAGGGACAGTGTGAATAAAATGTGAATGAATATGAATGGACAATTTAAAAATAAATATGAATATGACATAGAGATTAAATAAAATATCATCCAAATCTTCCAATACAGTCGAAACTTGTCGATCGATTCGGTGGGTTCAAAGTACACGTCACAGCCAACGTCATGATCATAATAGCCCACGTGACTTATACAGTGAGCCAAGTGGTCACTCCAATTGCCCCCACAGCCATGCCTTACGTCGCGATTTTCGCTGTCGGCCTTTTCCTTGTCGCGTATGTATATGTTCAAAGTAGGCTATATGATGTTTAAATTGATTGTGTGTATTACGAAATCACCATCTGTCATACCGATAAGCTGAGATGATATGGTGTGTTACCTTTTAGCCGAAGGGGTGTAGCTTTAAAACTGGTCGCTAGCTAGTCGGCTGTGTCCTTGGTCAAGGCACTTAGCGGACATTACCTAAACCCAGTAGATTAAAGGGTTTTATCAATTTGAAGAAACATCTTAATCATTTACAAAACAATAGCTTCGGTGACCCGACGGTGGGCGCGAGGTAACCTGTCGATTGCCCGTGTGATAACGTCCCTTGCGTTTTTTTTCATTCACGAGGATAAACATGAATATTCTATTCTATCCGCCATACACGCCAAAATACTTTATGGTGGTCTCGTGTGACTGGTAAGTATAAAACAGTAATTAATTAAGTAAAGTTAAATGTCGAGGCAAACTATCAGCATGTTAGTTAGGATTACTTTTCACCCTGAACTGTTCTATTGAATGAACCGTTCTACCAATGAAAATGCGACCGGGCATGCCTGTCACGAGCGTGAGACATAAAACCAGTCGCTAGCTAGTTGGTTGTTGTTCATTAGTAAGGTTTTCGGTGAACTTTGCCTGAAAGCCCTGGATTGGTGGGTTAAATAACTACCCACTGTGGCCCACACTTCCGGGCCACCCCTTGTCCTAAAGCCGACTCCCCACTGCACGGGTCGCTTTACCGCACACTTTTCTTCTAGGCTTAGTGTAATAGTGCAATTTTTGTTTATAAGCAATTAATTATATTTTCAATATTTATTTATTTATTTATTTTATTTGGGTTTTAGCGGCCACTTCAAATTATACCGAATTTTTAATAGTTTATTCCTTTTTTTAGACGTGTTCTAACGACTGTCGTTTTGCCGTCTTTTTCCGTTTTCACATTTTTAAAAATATTCCCGCTTTGTGTTTTCATCGTGGAAACAAAAAATAAACTAAACTTAAGTAAACTTAACTCCCACACAACCGTTTAACCATCCTACAGCTGGTCAGGAGGAACTAACTTAGCTTCGTTTGCTTTACTGGGAGAAATAACTAGAGAACCAACCCGGGGCACCCGCGTACGGGTTCGCTGCTGTGTTCTTCTGGGCGATAGCATGGGTTGTTGGGTTTGTGCCACCGTATTTGCAAGTAAGTAATGCAGACCGCGTACTTTGACCGGAAAAGCACTGGTTCGGTTTTCTTCCTTGTTAGTTACATTTTTACAAATATAGAAATTAGATGCTATAGGTATTTGGCTGTCTCCCTGGACAAGGCACTTCGTGGACATCATTTAAACCATGTGGATTAAGGTTCTACTGAAAATTGATCTCTATTAATATAAAAACACACTAAAATAGCTTCGGCGACCCGACGGTAGACAATACAGGTATAGTGACGTTTTCTCGTGTGTTAACCCCTGTTATTCACTATTCACGGAAATAAACATGATTATCTTATCTTGGACATTAACTCTGTCATCTGATTCTAAAGGGTTTTCAAACTTGAGTATTATGAAAACAAAAACACTCTGCAATAGCCGTGGTAACATGAGTGCGACCATTTTGCCAAATATCCGAGTTATAACACCTCATTTTTATTTAAAAACCATAACTACCCGTCAATTGCAAATTAAATTACAACACATTGTAATAGATTTTGTAACACGACGGTGGGCGCGAGATTACCGGTGATATAACACTGCCTTACACAATCGCGAGGTAATAAAACGATTGCCCGTGTGATAACTCCCGTTGTGTTTTCCCATTTACAAGGATAAACATAATTATATCGTTTTCCATCCTTATTAAATTTTCTTTAACTTAAACCTTATCCTTCATCTCAGTTTAACCCTATTTTATTCATTTGAAAGATATACCTTGGTGCTTATGCGCTCACAATTTGGCTCGGCTGCGCTGTCTTATTCCTTATCTACGTCATTGTGGTGATTCCCCGGATTCTACGAACGCGACACCTTGAGGACGAAAATCAGATTTCAACAGAAATGAAAAGTTTGAACAAAAAGGCTTGAACTTTTTAAAATTTCTGTAGTCTATTGTACAAATGGTATATAACTGCATGTATACGTATTTGTACGAGCATAATAAATATATAATACATATATTCCACGAAAAATGTATTTTAAACTAGAATTAAACACTTTCTTTTACGATATTAAAGTTTCACCTATGCTCTACCACATAGTCAATGTATAGATTTCCTTTTGAATACGTAAGCGAGCGTTTTCACCCGTACTTACCGTCAGGTTGCCCGAGTTATAGCTAGATGTTGTATATGATTATGCTGTTTCCACCATAAGTATAACATTTGTTTTCTGCATGCGTGTGTAAAAATTCGGCCACACGACCGTACTGTGAAAGTAAACTATTTTTTTCAAACTGATTAACTTGGCCACAAAATAAACAACTAAACAATGTTGTATAGTGAGGAGCTATGATAATACATCATTCTCGTGTACCGGTAACGTTTAAAGTTCTGGATAAACAGTTCGAAACTGGTGTGTTGTGTGCTTGAAGCCAAAGGATTAATGGGTTCTACCAAATTGAAGGAACGTGTCTATTATACACAACACACTGCAATAGCTTCGTTAACCCGACGGTTGGGACGAGGTAATCTTAAGATTTCCCGTGTGTTAACCCCTTCGTTTTCCCATTCACGAGATAAACCTGAATATTTTATTCTTATCCTAAAACAACGGGGACAAAACTTCCACGAAAAAATTAAAGCTCTCGCGTTTGTTTATTCCGGCAATACAATCTAAATATCATTTCCAAAAACATTAAATATGCCCAAAAAAACTATGATAAATATAACATAACTATTCAAGTTTTGCTAGCTTTATTAGTTGTATTGCACTGAAAATCAAAATCACACAATATTTAATGTATTACACCAAATAACTTGTATTATTTCCCGTTTCCTGCTCCGTTATTATTATGGAAACAGTAAACTTAACTAAATAACAAAACTAGTGTACCGCATTTTTATCCAATTATTATAATTTGACTAAGATAATTATTATTAACACTTTATAAATAAATAGAGATTTTATAGCATTGCAGGTGTCTTATTCAAATAGAAACTAAGGATATAGTTGTAAGCATCTAAATGGTCAGAATGAGCAGAATAAAGTGGTGTTACAGGACAGAATAGAAAATAGGAAACAGAATAATAAATTATTTCTAAGGCAACAAGGTTTTGGACACAAACCGATTTTGGTTAAACTCCACTGAACTGATTGCCGAAGCCAACCAGACCATTTTGACGACCAATTTTTGTACAAAAATTTTGCTCAGTTTTATTCATTTCTACCTCCCTAACCTATTTCCACCACTAGAGGTACCAGAGGGGGGTGATTGGCGCCGATTGCTGGTCGTAGGTCGACCCTGACTCATTTTAACGACGAAATACAAAAGTGTTAGGAAAACAATGCCCGGTAAACCGAACATTAGCAGGACAATTAGCATTGCAACTGTCATAATGGGTTCTACGACATGTGAACCAACATTCCACCTCGGGATTCCAAGTTCTAATAACTTCCCGTTCCAAGTGTCGAACACAGTTGGACCTTGGTTACCGTCAGCGTAAACTCCCCCCATAGTGCCACCTTGTGCCTGATCTCCTGCCCCATCTTGTGGTGTGTTTATACGACCCTAGAATGAATCGTTCATTGTCTTGTAAGGTTGATTAGTATTGGGATAGAGGTAATTAATAATATTTTTATGTGGTGGGTACTAGTACCTTTCATTTCATCCGTTAGAGAACCAGTGATATTGCAGTGTGCTGTATATGAATAAGACATAACTAGTTTTAGTTAAACTAAATAACTGCTGCATTAAAACAAAACCAAAAGTACCAAGCTCAGGTATATTTGCAGCTGACAGGACCGAATAGTCAGCTTTTTCAATATTGTTCATATAAACCACACATGGGCAAATGGGCCAAAATCTGGTCTTTTATTCTGAATGTTATATTGACATGTTTCAGGACTATATAGCGATGTCACAGGCTCACAGCTAAATTTGTTTTTCGCTTGACGCAACAGTGCTTTCTGTTTTTAACCACTAATGTATTGTATTTCCTATTTTTTTGTTTTTTTTATCAACAGTAACAAACTATAAGTGAGTGGCGGCTTGATCTCCTGGCACAATGTCTAAGAATGAAAAAATTTTGGACCCTAATTCAAAAAGTGACGATGGGCGCGAGGTGATCTGACGATTGCCCGTGTGATAACCCCCTTGGTTTTCCCATTCACGGTGATAAACATGAATATCCTATCCTATCCTAAGTGTGCCACTGATATAAAGTATCAAATATTTCACCCGAAACTAAAACAATGCAGTTAAAAAATAAATTCATTTCAAATAATAACATTCAGTGATAATTTATAAACAAAGAAACATAATACGAAAAAACAAATTTAACAAATGTAGCATTGAAAATGCTGCCTATAAATTTAATCTATATTTTAAATTATTTACAAGATACATTTTAAAAGTTTAAATTATGGAATCAAACTTACAATTCGGCTTCGATTTGAACTTGGATTTGCCCGAGGGTCGTTGTCTTGAA
>CH002073.1:538179-558144 GCA_000149265.1 Ciona savignyi | reverse complement strand
TCTTGTGGCCAATAAAAAGTGTTAGAAGGTCCATGTGGATGCAAAAACTTGATGTTAACATCTTTATTGCCTTTGTCCAACTCTTGTACAAGACCAATCCACCAGCAGTTGTCATAGCGGCATGCTGTATAATCCATCACTATGACTTCTGGAACATCTTCATTGTCAAAAAATGAGTAGATTCCAGTTATTTCTTTATCTTCACTAACTTGTTTGTAACCCACACGGTTAAGAGCCATTGGAACAAAATAGTGAAAATCAACTTTAAAATCGGAAGAGTGGAAACAAAGATTTAAAATGTGGTTGGAGTTTTTATATTGTCTTGCACATCCATCAGAGAAGTACTTAATTTTCTGGATATTTGTGTATTTGATTTGGATCAGGGAGACCAGTTGCTTTTGCAGCTCATACACAAAACCAGTATCATGATTAAGGTCGTCTGATATAAAACAAAATGAGTGAGAGTGGAGATGTTCACCCTCCTTGTAATATACAACAACTGGGTGTATTGTACATTGGCTGGTGTTCCAATGAAAACTTTGAATTTCATCCTGTACTGTGAATTTATAATTTTCTGCAAAATCAGTAAGGACAATTAAATGGTTTTCAGGTAAATTTTCTTTTCTTTGTTTTAAATACTTTTCCTGGCACTTAGCAATGTAAAAGTGCACTGTCAACCCGTCAATAGAATTGGCGAGAAGATTTATAAAATCATGAACGTTAGCAGAATGGTCCACTAGTATTGACCATTCTTTTGAGTTCCACTGTTGGTTAAGTAATCAAGTCCTCTTCTTCGTAATCCTCGTACAAATCATAAAGATATTGACATAAAACTTCAAAGCCCGGGCCGTTTGGACACCGATGGATCATGCACATTCTTGATTCCACAGTGCACACAATCATGGCCATGTACTCCTTGTAAGATTTGTCATCAATGCATGCAGTGCATGCACTGGAACCTACTCATTTTTTGACAATGAAGCTGTTCCAGAAGTCAAAGTGATGGATTATACAGCATGCCGCTATGACAACTGCTGGTGGATTGGTCTTGTACAAGAGTTGGACAAAGGCAATAAAGATGTTAACATCAAGTTTTTGCATCCACATGGACCTTCTAACACTTTTTATTGGCCACAAAAGGATGACATTTGCTGGGTACCCAAACAACAAATTCTTAGCATTATAACACCACCTTCAACTACAACTGGCAGAAACTATAAAGTTTCTGAAGAAGAAATACAAATCATTGCAGAAAAGTTTTAAAATCGGAAGCTACATGAAACAGCTTTAAACCATGATGACTGTACCATTGCTTTCAGTACTGGTATATGTAGTGTTAAATTGTACCAACATTGTCACACATAATTTACTTTTTGTGATAGTTAAAAACAGTCCGGTGTTGTGTATGTTGTTTACAAAATAAAATACTTTCTGTAAAATGTTCATCAGGTTTGCCTCAGTTTTGTATAGAAATTGAATAAATTGGGAAACAGTGTGGTCCCAACAAGTTGTTTTAAAATTAAAATTTCAAGTTTTGTAGATATAGGAAGTAAATAAAAGGGTATTAGGCTGCTCTGATACTTTAGACTGTACAAAACCATAATTTATTTATCAAAACACATTTTTGGGGGGCGAAAAATGTGCACTTTGGAAATTTGGTCTCAAAAACGCATTTCAAAGTTGGCAAAGCTAATTTTTGAACTGATTAAAGATTTAAGCTTCTTCTAACTTTTAAAAAAGGTTGCATCTCAAAACGGTCTTGCATACAGGAGCTACCCCCTCTAGCGTCGGGGTGGTCGAAATAATTTTAAAACCTGATTTTGACTATTTTATAATGCCCTACAGATAATTTGGATGTGAAATTCAGCTTCCTCATACCTTTAAATACCTTAATACAAATTTTCAGCTTCCCAAATAGTATACTTTTTGAGATATCGACAATTAAAAGTTGTAAGTAGGCGTGCTCACCAACAAAAAGCCCTCATGTGGCCGGTTTTTCATCTTGCCGTAACTTTTGAACCGCTAGGAGTTGCGACCTCAAATTTTGTCCTAATCATTTTTCTAGGTGTAGGTACATTGTCTGAAAATCTTAACAATATCTGAGAGGTACGATGTACGGGCTGTTAAAAATATAATGGAATGACCCGCTGGCTAGTCAATTGTGTCCTTAAGTATGGAACTTTCAATATATAATTAAAACCAATGGATTAAAACAGTAGAAATGTTTCAATCATTGTCAAAACATTGCTCCAGTAACCTTTGGTGGGCACACTAACATGACAATTACATGTGTAATTACACCTATTTTTTTATGGCCAGAGATAAACATGGATATCCTAATCTGATGATTGCCTGTGTGAGAACTCTTCTGTGTTTCCCCCCACATGGGAATAAACATGAATTTGTTTAGAAAATATAATGCAACCAGTGACATTACACTTTAAAATGAACCAACCAACTTAACGGATAATAACTCATCGTTTTCATAAGAATTTTCCAAATGAGAACTTTATTCCATGCATGTAAATGGTGACAAAACACATGAGGATATGAATAAACCAACCAAACGCATGAAGACAACATTTGTCCAACCAGTTAGTCTAGTGGTTTAGTGCGACATCTTTCAACCAAAAGGTTGTAGGTTCGAAATTGATCGCTAGCTAGTCGGTTGTGTCTTTGGGCAAGGCACTTAATGGACATTGTCTTAATGGTTTCTACCAAATTGAAAGACACAACACACTGCAAAAGCTGCGGTACCCAACAGTGGGCACGAGGTGATCTGACGCTTGCCCATGTGTTAACCCTCTTGGTTTCCCCATTTACGGGGATAAACATAAATATCCTATCCTAGTACGACATACCCCACCGCATCCCATTCTCTCTACAGGTTGCGAATTGGTAACGGAGTCAATGGGGGAATGCAGGGGGCTGATAAAGGATGCAATGAAAGTTGTATGCGATCTCCACGCTTACGACAACAACACAATATCCCCTCACGGGAACCTTTTTAGTGCGTTGATCAGACCAAGATTGCCATTCGAGGTGAGCGTTACTATAGACTAGTATTTTCCCAGATTACTGTTTTAGGTAAGTTCTGATATTTTTTCATGAATTGCCCTCTGTGGTAAAAGCTATGGGTGGGTAGATGCTGCTCATTATAATAACGCTCACTTCCTATATTTTGAATTTTTAACTTTTCAAAATTTCACTTCAGATTCTGTTTGCAATTGGTGGCTGGAGTGGGGGAAGTCCCACAAATGCAATCGAGGCTTACGACCCAAGGGCTGAGTCTTGGCTCAATGCCAGCACCATTCCAGGTAGATCATAGTATTTGAATTTTTAGTTTAAATTAAAATTTACTGGTGTAGAAGAGCATGGACTAATTAGTATAACAACATAGACAAAGATTAAGTATGTGAAAACTCTACAAATGTCTGAATCTTAGTAAAGTTATATTCGGTACACTATTCCAGGTAAATGTATTTGAATTTTTAGTTTAAACAAAAAATTACTAGTCTTATTATTTAAACAACATATCCAAAAGATGGTTTGATAGGTTCTACTAAAGTGTGCGAAAACTATACCAATGTGTGCTTATTAACAACATTCATATTCGGTATTAACTTTTGACATTTTTTTTCTAAATAAAAAATTACCAGTCAAAAGAGCATAATATATAAACAAACTTGGGCAATTTTTATAACTCTAGCACCTCGTAAATGATTTAAATTTTTTGTTTCCGTCTTTTACTGTATTGCATTGTGTTTAATATTTCTTTGGTATTTGACCTTTAACTCAGTGAATTATTGGGGTCTACCAAAAGTTAAAAAACATCTTAATCATGCACAACACACTGAGATAACTCTGGTGACCTTAGGGTGGGCGCAAGTTGATCTGACGATTGCCCGTGTGTTAACCCCCTTGTTTATTCCCATTCACGAGGATAAACATGAATCCTATATCCTGTCCTGTTTTCTTCATAACCATTGCATAGTTTTGTGTTAAACTTGCTTTATTATTGAACACTTGAATTAATGTAATAAATTTAACTAGGAATGAACAAAGAAGAATTTTGAACCCAAATTTATACAGATTCATGTCACTCAAATTAATGGGAAAATGGGAAAACCCAGGACGAGTAATCGATATTACCTTGGAGCTATTGTAGTGTGTTGTATACTTATATATGAATACAACATTTCTTTATTTTGGTGGAATCCACTCTGACTGGATTCATGATATGTCTGTTAGGTGTATTGCCCAAGCACACAACCGACTAGCTGGCAAAAAGTTTCAAATCTGCAATCCTTAGTTAGGCTGAAAGTATCGGATAGGATCGAATATTCATGTTTATCCCCGTGAATTGGAAAACCAAAGGGGTTAACACACTGGTTATCGTCAGATCACCTCGCACCCACCGTCGGGTTACCGAAGCTATTGCAGTGTGTTGTATAATTAAGACTTTCCTTAATTTTGGTAGAACCCATTAATCCGCTGGGTTCAGACAATGTCCATAAAATGCCTTACCCAAGAACACAAACGACTAGCTAGCGACCAGTTTCGCACCTGCAACCTTTCGATTGAAAGGCGACGCACTAACTCACCAGGCTAATCTGCCAAACAATATCATTTTATTTCTGCAGACAATGAATCTATCAGCGGGTCGAGAACAGTGGCTGACATTCCTCGGGCATACCATGGGGTTGCGTTTGTGAAGGGGTTCGTGTACGTGATTGGGGGTTTTGATGGGGTGAACTATTTCAACACTGTGCGGCGATTTAATGTCGCAACGTTTGAATGGGTTGAGGTAAGTTTCAAAATCTTTGTTAAAATTTGTTGAAAGGAAAAGATATCTGACCAAAAAAGGCAGAATAATAAATTTCATGTTTATTTCCGTGAATGGGAAAACCAATTGGGGGTGGTTAACACACGAGCAACCGTCAGATCACCTCGCGCCCACCGTCGAGTTACCAGAGCTATTGCAGTGTGTTGTATATGATAGACACGTTCCTTCAATTTGGTAGAACTTATTAATCCGCTGGGTTTAGTCAATGTCTGTAAAGTGCCTTTCCCAAGGACACAACCGACTAGCTAGCGACGAGTTTCACACCTACAACCTTTCGGTTGAAAGGTAACGCACTTAAACCGCCAGACTAACCGGCCGAGTAATTAGTGCTATAATTTGCATAGTTGTAACAAAAGTGATTAGCATATTATTGTATCAAAACTTGGCCTATTAAAAAACGTACTAAAACTGGAATGGTTATTAGCCAGATGGTGTTACTGATTTACAATCATTCATTTTTATACCAGTTTTTATATGAAATTCGTGATAATAAAAATCTAGGGTATCTATCAAAATCTACACTTAAAGTTTGTAGCACTATATGGTTAGTGATTGCAAAGTGTTTTTAAAAAAGGAAAATTAGGCGGTAAATAAGTTGACGAACTTTACTTAAGCTTGTTCGAAAAGCTTGCTGTTAAGATAGTAGGATTGGATATTCATGTTTATCCCTGTGAATGGGAAAACCAAGTGGACGCAAGGCAATCGTCAGATTGTAACACCGCCGGGTTACTAGAGCTATTGCAGTATGTTGTGTATAATTTACAGGTTCCTTAAATTTAGTAAAACCCTATAATCCACTGGGTTCAGGCAATGCTAGCAACCAGTTTCTTACCTGCAACCTTTTTGGCTGAAAGGCGATGCACTAAACCACCAAACTAATCTGTTGTTCATAAGCTTTAGCTGTGCCCTAAATGTGCCATCGTTTTTTTATTTTGTTCCAGAATTGTTTCCAATCTGTTTATTTTGTTTCTTTGTTTTATTTTATTTTTGTTGATTTTGTTCCAGGAGCCCCAAATGTTGCACAAACGATGTTACATCAGCGTGGCAGTGCTGCACAACAAGATATACGCACTTGGTGGAATGAATGGCAGTGACAGGTATGGGGTCTTATAAGAGCTACACCAAAAAGTGGGTTCGTTTTAAGTGGGTTTATCCTAAAGTTGTTTTTGCTCAAATTGGGTTTATCCTAAAGTTGTTTTTGCTCAAATTGGGTTTATCCTAAAGTTGTTTTTGCTCAAATAGGGTTTATCCTAAAGTTGTTTTTGCTCAAATTGGGTTTATCCTAAAGTTGTTTTTGCTCAAATTGGGTTTCATTCAGGGCCCTTTGTTTAAATTTTTAGTGCAAGTGTTTTAGTAGAATTACATAATCCACAGTCATATTATCAGTGCTGGTTGTATGTTAAATACAAGAAGACATTGCATTTGTATATGATGGATACATTGTACCTGTTATTCACCTCATTACTTCACTGGGTTAATGTAGTATCCCCACTCTGCATAGGGAAAGAATAACCAAAGACTAAAATCATTAACGACAGAAGAACCAAAGACTAATTTCAATCCAACAATACAGTCGTAGACTTCACTTAAACCCGTTTTCCCGACACGTAGACTTAATTCCGCTGAGTCGTATGACCCGGTCCACAAGATCTGGACCATTCTTCCTGATATGAACGAAAGTCGGAGTGACTCTAGCGCCACCTCACTGAATGGAAGGGTAGTGTAATAGAGATCTATTTGTAAAATGGGGTCGTTTAACAGAGGTCTAATTGTATTAGGGATCATAATGTAAGATTTATAACAGTGTAACAGAGCCCATAGTGTAAAACAGATTATGATAAGAAAGATAAAAAGGTTTCTTTGGGTGGTCGTTTTACAGAGTCCATAGTTTTACAAGATTATAATGTAAAATATATAAAGGTGTTTCCTAAGGCGGTCATTTTATAATGACCATAGTTTGCAAGATTATAATGTGAGATAAAAAGATGTTTTTGGGGCGTCGTTTTACAGAGTTCTTAGTTTAAAAGATTATAATGTGAGAGATAAAAAGGTGTCCTTAGGGGGTCGTTTTACAGAGTCCATAGTGTAACAAGATTATATTGTAAGAGATAAAAAAAGGTGTCCTTAGGGGGTCGTTTTACAGTGCCCATAGTTTTAGAAGATTATAATGTGAGAAATAAAAATATGTCCTGTGGGGTCATTTTACAATAAGCCCATAGTGTAACAAGATTATAATGTGAGAGATAAAAAATGTCCTGGGGGGTCATTTTACACTGAGCATAGTTTTAAGGGGATCACATTGTATTGATTTTTTCTACCAAGCCAAGTTTCAAACCCATGATGGGCTCGTCACCAGGACCTTTTTTTTATATATAAGAGTCGGTTTATGTATCAGTCGCGTTAACCATTTTCACACGACCGTACCGCACAGTGTATTGTAAGGGGTGAGTTATTGTAATAGTGATCTTATTAAAAACTCTTCTTTTTTAAGAGCTCCACTTGACTATAATATAGTATATGCATGTACATCTTTTTAAGCCTTATTTAACAGTTTTTTTTTATTTATTAATGGTAGCGTTTAGTTTAGTTTTTTTTTCATGTTAAAAATATACAATGAAAAGTTAGGAAACAGAAAATGTGTTTCGTGAGGTAAAGTTGACAATTGATATAACTGCACCAAGTTTATTACTAAACTACCACACTTATTTTTACACAATACTTATACAACATGGTACTTTTACCCATCTTTTATGACTAAAATTCTTTTAGTAACTAGGCCTTTTTTCCTAAAGTCAGTATAAACAAGAAGTTTGCACAAACTTAAACTCTTACATATGTGTAAAATAATTAAGTGTTTTATATATATTATTGTAGTAAAACATGATATTCTCGTATTAACCTGTAAGTTAAATTACAGTTCATTTGAAGGTTCTAAATAGGTGAGTCTGGGTTTGTGTTAAGACCAACTGTTTTTCTCCTTTGATTTTCCCTATTTTTGTGTTGTCTTTGTATAATTATTTCTTGGACATTTATGATTTACAAAGGCGTACATCGCTCGGACCCAGGGGTTTACTGGATTAAACTAAAACTAAATGAACTTTACAATCATTTACAACAAACTCACTACAATGGCTTTCTCACGATTGCCCGTATGATAACGTCCTTTTACGTATTTCCGAGGTGATCTGACGATTGCGCATGTGATAACGTCCATTACGTTGTCGTGGTAAACGTTAACTAGTTTTTTTATGCGAGAGTAAATTCTTACTCGCACGGCGTGCTTCACGCAAGTATTACTTGCGTTACTCGCGCGGATTTTTGGCCTTGCAACATCATCTTCCAAGACATTTTATGCCAACGTGAGTTAGGATAGAGTAGGATATGTTTATGGCCAGATAGGGGCTTGTTACGATCTACACATTGACCACAGCTTAATCTGTTAGACTGTGAGCCGAAAGGCGCTGCATCGAAGCCAGCCGCTGAGTATTTTTTTACTTAATCTTATTTCAAGTATGGTTGTACATTTAATCAGTTCAATACAGTTCTACTTCAATTATTTTATGTGTGTGAATGTGCTTTAACCCAGTTGAATACCGTTATACTTGAACCGTATAATGCGTGGACTAAATCAGTACAATACCGCGTATCTGCTGAAATGGCTTACCGGTCTGCTACAAGACAGGTCTACATAGCAGGCGGCTTCAACGGCCAGGAATGCCTCTTCACAGCAGAGTTCTACGACCCTGGGACATCTGTGTGGACGAGAATTACTCCGATGAGAAGCAGAAGATCCGGAGTTTCAATCGTCAGCTTCCATTCCATGGTTCGCTGATTTCATAGATATCGTTTTTAGCACGGTACCTCTAAATACTACACGATCGCTTGAATCGCTTACTATACTTCGCAAAAACTACAAAAGCCTTGGAGAAAACTTTTCTTACTAAAATAAAGATTATGATATTTATGTTAGGGTTGGGGTTAAAGTTAGTTCCAGAGTTGAGATTAGTGTTTGGGTCAGGGTTAGAATTACTTTCCATAGCAATCTTAAGTGATCCAAGCGGCCCTGTAGTATTTAGAGGCATCCCTGTGTAAAGGCTAATCGGTAATTTCGGTTACCAGGTCTACGCGGTTGGTGGGTTCGACGGTGTGAATCGACTACGTCATGCTGAAGCGTACTGCCCACGAACCAATACATGGAGAAACATAGCGAGTATGAATAAACCTCGTTCTAACTTTGGTATCGAGGTTATCGACGACCAGTTACTGGTAGTTGGAGGTTATAACGGCCACCAGACGTCGTGGGACGTTGAAGCGTATGACGACACGGCGAACGAATGGTGGGTCAAGTACAGTCGTGTGGCCGAATGGTTAAGTGATCGATACATATACCGACTTACATACAAAACTGTCTTAGAAATGAACCCATTATGGGTTTAAAACTAACCGGTAAAAAACGAATGGTGGGTCTAGTACAGTCGTGTGGCCGAGTGGTTAAACCCACCGATACATATGTAGACTACCAAACAAAAACGGTCTTGGTGACGAAGCCTTAATGGGTTCGAAACTGAGCTCGAAAAAAAAGGTGGGTCTTGTACTGTTTTATGGCCGAATGGTTAACGCGACTGATACATATATCGACTTACATACAAGAAAACGGTCTTAGCAACGAACCCATTATGGATTCGAAACTAAGCCGGTAAAAAACGAAAATCGTTTGACCGAATGGTTAACCCGATTGATATATATATACCGACTCCTGTACAAAAAAACAGTCCTAGTGACGAGCCCATAATGGGTGCGAAACTTGGCTTGGTAAAAAAAAAACGAATGGTGGGGCTAGTACAGTCGTGTGGCCGAATGGTTAACGCCTCCGATACATATACCGACTTACATAAAAAAAACGGTCTTAGCAATGAACCCGTTATGGGTTCAAAACTAAGCCGGTAAAAAACGAATGAGTACGGTCATTTGACCGAATGGTAAACGCGCCCGATACATATACCGACTCTTATACAAAAAACGGTCCTGGTGTTTTTGGTAAAAAAAAACGAATGGTTGGTCTAGTACGATCGTGTGGCCGAATGGTTAACGCGACCGATATAGATGTAAAAAACGGCCTTAATGACGAGATTACGGGTTTGAAAACTAGCCCAATTAAATGGATAAAATATCTCTCGAGAATGGTTAACTCGATCGACACACATACACCGATGTATATATGAAAATGGTATAATTGATCGGCCTATTATGGGTTTGAAACCTAGCCCGGTTAAAAAATTCTATTTAAGAACGCCCCTTGTGTTTTGGATTGCCCGTGTGATAACGCCCTTTTGTTTTCCCATTCACTAAGATAAAATGGTTAACACCCTAAAAAAATGGTTCTTAATTATTTGCTATTAATAATCGAGTGTTGTGTCTATGTACTTTATAAATCGTCGTATAATATTGTTAACCATTCAATCATACACAACACAATTTAATAACTCCAGTACCAAAATAGCCCTTCGTTGTTCGCGAGGTGATTTGACCATTTCCAGTGTGATAACGCAAATACCGCGTTGTATACATATATTTTAGCCGACATTCTAACCGACTGGACATTTTTTACTCCAAGGTACGAAATCAAGGACATGCACATATGTCGTAGCGCTCTTTCCTGCTGCGTCATGTCCGGCGTTCCGTATGACGTCATAAAGCGTTATTGTGTGCCTCGCGATCCTACGTCATCGAGCCGCGATACGCTCGACGGCGCCACGTCATCAATAAACGCGGAAGACGCGGTGCTCTCGGAGCGAAGCGGGATCACAACTGATGATGAGGAGGACCAAGTTCTTCACCAGCCGGAAGCGCTGAGAGCCGAACACGACCTGGAGGATTCAGATGTGGATGAAATGGACGAATCGGAGTCAAATCTATGATGTTGGGATCAAAAAAAGAATAATTAACAAGAAAGATTTAGTTTAACGTCTATAAGGACTTACAACAAGAATTTGCACGAAAATGACAAAAATAAAGTTAAAAATATTTGATGTAAATTTAGGGTTATACCGGTTTTATACTTTTATTCGGGTTTTGGCGAGCATTTCTTGGGCAAAATCCAAATTTTGAGATTGGGACGAACGAACAATTCGTAAAACATTGGGAGATTTAAAACGAGACCTTGCACAAAATCCATCAAATTGAATAAAACAAATTTTGGTGTAAATTAAACGTTAAAGCGGTCGATACATATATACTGATTGTTATACATGTACGTTTTTTGCAAGCATTTTTTTGACAACATTTAATCTATGGGATAGAAATAAAAAAGAATTATTAAAACGTCGAGGAATTAAAGCAAGGCTCTGCAAGAAGTTGATCACATTAAATAAAAAAATGGTGTATAAATTGCCGGTTTGTTAGCTCAATGAGTTTAAAACTTAACTAAGTTTTAACCCTAAACTAAGTGTTGATTACCACCATCGATACATACACCAATTTCTAATCATATACCTTTTTGGACGAACATTTCTTGGATAAAATCCTATTTGTGACATTGGAACAAAGGAAGATTTAGTAAAACATCTTGAAGTAAGACGTCGCACGAAAATAATCAATTTAAATAAACAAATGTTGGTGTAAATTAACGGTTAGCGCGACCAATACTTCAAGGATTTTGAAAGTCAAGGATGTTGTGTTTGGAAGTACTGTTTGGGCAAAACGCAACTGTTAGATTGGAAAGAAGGAAGATTTAATGAAACGTTTAACGAGAAATTGCAAAACTTTGCACGAAATCGATAAAATTAATTAAAAATGAATGCAAACGTTGCCGAAGAGACTGATATATATATATAGGCCTATATCGATTTCTAAACTTATACGATTTTTGGCAAGCATTTCCTGGGCAGAATCCATAATTTGCAGTTAAGTGCTCAAGGACACAGCCGACAAGCTCACGACCAGTTTCGATTCAGAAACCTTTTGGCGGAAAGCAGACGCACTAAGCAACCAAACTAATCGTTGGACAAAAACGTATTTGGTGCCTTAGAATCTAGAATTTGTAGTATATTTTTTTCATTTTAGCAGTTTTCAGTAAATTATCGAAGCCATGAATACAATGTTCTACACTCTACAGCATTCAAACAATTTTCGATTCCAAAGATACTTGGTTGAATATTGGAGCCGAGTTTAACAATTTTTAGGTTCTTTAAACATTGAAGTCGGTACAACATTTCAAGTTTACCATTAAATACCCACGCAGCATTAAATAAATTCTGCTTATCGTTACAATTAAAAGTGTTGCACTTCGATAGATAACTTTCTTGATGTTGTAACTTTTCAAGTTCATTGATGCACTGAATTGTTAATCTACAAAGTTTAAATTCATCAAATCCTTATCAGTTTGTTTAAGTAGCTTCGAAAATTAATTTTCTTTATCGTTACTTTCTACAATAAAATGCGACTTTTGTTGATATTCTTTAAAAGTCCTTTTACACCCAGAAATATAGCCAGTTTTGCATAGCATGTCCCCGAGGTGATAGCCCTCTTGTTGAATTTCCTATGTTTTCAAATGTTCAATCATTTCAACAATTGTTTTTATAAGTTAAGTTTTCCATGGTTTCTTTTTAGTTGGTTGCCTTCCAAGTGGAATTTTGCTTGCATGTGGCATCATGCCATCGAATGTAACACCATTTGGTGTGAACTTATCATAAAACCGATTTAAGCTTGGAATTGCAGCAGAAGGAATCATGATTTCCCCAAGATTGATTATAATAATGTGAAAAATTGTAGAAAACCACCTGAAATACCTCAAGATTACTACTCTATCTGTTCTTTTAGCAAAAGAATTTTCAAGAAGAATGTCGAACTTAAAATCTGAATACAGTAAGCCTATTTACATGATCGGGTTTGCGATGCGAGTTAACTCGCTTTAGTTTGCATCGTGGGTATTCCCCCTCTTTACGCGCTAAGCAGTTTAATTTACATGGAGCGTTTATGTAACCCGCCATTTAGTTGTTGTTTGTTAATTTATCTTCTAATTTTGTACAATTTCAAAAAAAATGTTGCACGAAAAAAGTGTTACAGTTATTTTGTTTATACAAATGAAGGAAATTTTATATAGGGTTGGGCTATAAATATTCCTACGTTTAACACACTACATAAAATATAAAAAGAAAAAAAATAATAGTTATGATGACAGTAATTTCACTTCAGTCATCCCACAAGCATAACTCAAAACGAAACATTAAAAACCTACCTGAAGATGCTGGTATCCAAATGAATGGCGAATGCAAGTTAACCTACCATGCGCGAGCGAGTTAGGAAACCCCGATTGGAAACCCGCATAACCACTGAACCGTGATGACGCAATGCGTGCGTCAAATTTAACCGGGTTAGCGATGCGAGTTAACTCGCAAAAATTGCCCATGTAAATAGGCTTAATGTAACCTCAGAACGTGCTAAGAAACCCATTGCGGCAACAGAATATTTGTGTGGGGGTTCTCCCATATTTTTAATGCAATCATTAGAAACAGACCTCATTAGCTCACTACATTTTCCATTCATGGAGCCAAACAGGTTCCGAACCAGGTCACAACCTAATGCAAATTGTAGTGTGAAGTTAAATTGTAACACTAAAATAATTGTTGGTTAAACCTGAAATAATTCAACTGCCACAATAACAAATTCATAATTATATTATATTGGAATGATTGTGAAAATTCGAAACGTTTGATGCGTGTTGTAGAAGACAGAGTAACAGCCTCCGTGTAACCGATGCCCGGCGTGAAGTAATCTGATAACTGTCGGTATAATAATACTCTCTTTGTTTTAAGTATTCTATTCGTCTCTGTGAAATTTCAGTATTCCATTTCGTCTCTATTATTTTTTAATAGGAATTGCTGTAAAAAAACAGTCTTTTCAATTGCGCATTAATTATAATTTATTATATAAAATTATAAAAAGTTCGTTTGATGTGGGAAATGGGTCAAATTTTGCCATAATTTACCCTTATGAATGGAGTTTTCTCTAATTATGTTTCACATGTGGGTTCAATAGAACTTGTGAAATGAAGACAAGTGCTTTGTTTCTGCATGATTCACCGTATTTTATGGTCAAATCATGGAGCCGAACCGTTCCCAACCTAATGTAAACTGTAGTGAACACGAAACAGAGTTAAATCACCAAATTGATGCTCGGATGAATCTGAACCAAATAAAAAATTACAATTTCAAATTTATAATTAATAACGTTTATACATACATAATAAAAATATTTTTTTCGTAATAATTCCATAGGGTTAACTGCTTTCCTACTGTATTAATTACTGGTGTAAGTGAATGTTCTACTGTAGGCCTACAGCTTGGGTTTGATTTAATTAGTCACGCTCCCTAATATTTTAATCTGTGAAGCTTTTCCGGTACGTTTTAGATTAAATCTTTCTGTGCCTATTGACTTTAATATTGCAGTACTCATTAATCGGCCTTTAATACAAATATTTCATTTCCCTACTGGATATATGAGCAAAAACAATAATAGCTTTTATGGAAAGAAATAAAGGAAACACAATATATAAATAGTAATAGGTTTAGTTTAGATTAGTTTTTTTCTCTGGGAGTCGAGACAGGGCATAGTCGAGACAGCGCACCTCTAAGAGTCGAGACAGCGCGTAGGGAATCGCAGATCGCATCAGGTGTTGTAACCGGCTTACCTGGGGCCTACAAGGAACAATCAACTACAATAGGCAAACGGCCTGCATCGGTTACCTACAAAGTGTTATCACACAGGTCTGTGTTTTGCCAGGCGTTACTTTTTTCCGAGCCAAGTTCCAAACCCATGATGGGCTTGTTACTAGGACCGTTTTTTTTTATTGAAGTCGGTATATGTATTGGTCGCGTTAACCATTTGGCCACACGTCCGTTCCTGTCAGGCGTTACCACACGGGTAGTTGTTAGATTACCTCACGCTCGCCATCTAGCGACCGAAGTTTTTGTGTCTTATAACATTTTGCTGTTCGTATTGTATTAAATAATGTATTGATCTTTCTAGTAAAGGCGATGTCTCCTCAGTGCATTATACAACAATAATTGTTTTTAGGGATAAGTGTTAAATGCTTAATATGCTCGTTACTAAGACCATTTTCATATATCAGTTAGCCAAACTAGATCGTTTATGCATAACTAAAACAAACGACTAGCTAGCACCAGTTTCAGATTTATGATCTGTAAACTGACCAAATGACGCACAGGCAGTAGGTTTTATACGTCTTAGGTTCAGAAACGGGTAAGTGTAATAACCTGTTAAGTAAACATTAATTACATAGGAGACGATTTTTATTGAATTTCAGATTGACTTTTGAGTGCGCAAGGGAGTGTTATGTCACGGGAAATCGTAAGATTAATTAGAAAACTTGGCGCCAGTATGTTCCTGTGAGCACACACGCTAACATTAACATGAAAATAAATTACGCTGATAACTCATTCCTGTTTAATTCGACAATGCAAACATATCGACATGTAAGGAATGTAAAAGCAGGGCTGAAGAAGATAGGAACTACAGTCTACACACTTAAATGAAGATTATTAAATTAAGGTCAGTGTGAGGTTGCAGTTAAGGGGTTTATCGTTGAGATTAGTGTTTTAGGGTAAGGTTAGAATAAATTTTAATAAGTTTAGTAAGCAGTTTGTTACTTGTTTCTATTTTCATAATTTTGGATTTTTTTTTATACAATAATATGTCAATTCATGCTAAACGGTGTGTTTAATAGGTGGGAATATTACCGTATATTTAAACTATGTTTGTATAGAGTTATGTTATAGACGAACACTTAGACATTACATGTTTGCACATTCGATCAGACTTAAACGTGAGGCAGTGTTAGCTATCTAAATGTATAAATTAAACGAAGTTGGCGGACATTGCACTGTGTTTAAACCTATACTGGGTTAAAGCAGGGTACAACTTCCCTGGTCGGCGGGGCAAATGTGGGAAAATGAAGTCTTTGGTGGTCCGGATTATTACATGAATAGTATTTAATATCCCGATTACAGGGTGTGGTTAGATACAGTCTGCGGGCCGGTCAAAATCCCGTCATTGGCCGTATGTTGCCCAGCATGCCTGGATTAAAACAATCCCTGGAAAGTGTTTTGCGCACTTACATAACTGACTACAAGAGACTAAACAAATATTTGGGTTAAGAAGAATTCCATGTTGACCGTAATAATAAATTGGACGTAAACTGTAGGCTATTACATTTCCTCTTATTTAAAAATTCGCGCAGTAACTACTAAGCGCAAGTTTTTCAAACAAAAAAGTTGTAAAATTCTAATTTGTGTTTTTCAGGTGAAATTCCGAAAGTGGTTCAAGTTTTAAGAATATTGAGGATTTATAAAATGAAATTAACAAAAGCTCATTTTAGTTTATGTATTGCCTTCGCCATGGTGGTTGGAATTGTAGTGTTTAATGAAGGGTTTGTTAGTCCTCCCTTCGTTCTTAAAAAACAGGTGACATGTTCTGCTAACAAACATATTGTGATTTCTATTAAAAGTGAAATGAATTTTGATGCATAAAATGAAATAAGAAAAAAACTTGCAATTTTGGATTCAATCTTTTTTAATTAAGATTTTTACCATAATTTTTTAGCGTAAATTTTTGGCATAAGTATATACTACAATAAAAATTAAGCAGTTTTCTATCAAATTAAGATACTGGGTCATAACCTATGACGTCACAATTCTAACACATTTTGGCGGGAAATTTAAATTAGTACATTTCATTACAGAGCGCATTTGTTGGAAGTCCTTTAACTTTATCAAAACTGGACAATCATACAACACAGACAACTGATACTGAGTTTATGCACATGATGGCTATCCTGCAGCAAGAGAGGCGAGACACACTGGCTCGCGCTTGCTATAATATGAAGCAAGAATGTGTTGGAAAAGTTCCTCTTGAAAACGCTCAATTTTCGGACAAGTATAAAGTAAAAATATAAATATCTATAAGTTTTATGTTTAAAAACCAGAATTACTAATCACCTTATTATCCTAAAACAACATTTAATAAAATAAAATAGCCTAAAGTTTCCAAATTTTCTCGTTTAATAGGAAATTCATCTCATGCCTTTGGGTAAAAGAGACAGGTTATCTTTTTTAAAACTACATCGAGTGCCTGGTGTTTAACAGTGACAGTAGTCACCTCCTTTATCATTAATTCGTCATTTTACAAGCATTTTGCTACCCGACCGTGGTTTAAAATATAAATTTTGCCTTCCTTTCAAACTAAAAAATTGTCATTTAACACGCAGTTTTCCGCCTGTCCCGTATTTAAAAGCGGTAGTTCCACGTTCCTTCGATCAATGTTAGAAATGGAAGGGGTGAACCAGAGTCCAATGCTGTTTGGTGCTCTAATGGCGGAAGCGAAAAAACGACGGATTTCCGCTCTCAAAACGCCCGAGAAAAAACAAGAATTATGGAACGATTATTTACGGGTGATTGGCGTTAAATTTTTGATATTATATATATATTTATGGGACATATTTGCAAATAAAATCTATATGCTTTTATGTTTACACATCGATATTAGGAAAATCTCAAACAACGTTAAACGAATTGTCAAAAAAAAACGTTCTCATATATACATTTCTGTAGTTAAGTATTAACTACCGAGTGTATTATACAGTATATATACACATACATGTACGTAAATGAAGCTAATTGTGTTGTGTATTATTGAGACATTTTTATCTTATTTCACTGGGTTTGTGTGATGTCCTGTAAATATCATACCCAAAAACATAATCAACTAGTTAGCGACCAGTTTCGATTGGAACATTTTTTACGCTGAAATGCGACACACTAACTGACAAAAGTATTGGATCTGATTTTTTTGCGTAGATCGAGCGAATGTTTAAATAATAGCCCTACCATAGGGAATTGCGCAAGAGTAAATGATTGGGTAGAAGACCTAAATATCAGTGTACGTATAAAGCCACCGTTTATTTCAATTTCAGGTCATTTTGGTTCGCAATCCTTTTGAGCGATTTGTATCTGGATATACTGACAAACTAGTACCTGAAGGTAGGGGGTACAGCTACATTTACAAGCCAATATCTATAAAACTACAGAATAAGTTTAAATCAATGAGAAATAACCCAAGCGACAGAGTCCTGTCACAAGAGCACGCTACATTCGAAGACTTTGTGAACTATTTAATCTCGACGCCAGATGGCGGTAGAGATAACCATTGGAAGTCATACGAATGGTGGTGTGGACCATGTGAGCACGGTTATGACATCATAATAAAGATGGAGACCTTACGCGATGACGTGAAATATTTGTGGGAATTGTTAGGGATTTCAGAAGAGCATAGAAAATGGTTTTTCCCAGAAGTCAAACCGGCTGTTGATAGACTTGAAACCGAACGATATTTTGAAAAAATTCCGAAAAACTTATCGGAAGCGCTGTACGACATTTCAAAACGAGACTTTGATATGTTTGGATATCCAAAACCAAAATGGATTTGCTGAAGTTAAGTTTAACGTTTTGCGGTAATTTGTGGGTGCTTGCGCATATCACTAATTCGTACAATTTATGCTTTATTAGTAATCTATTTCACAAAGTTGTCTAGTCCTTTTTAATCGCCTAGATGCAAGACTATGATTCCTTACAAACCCTTACTAGTCCTCAACCCACCCTAACGCCGCTGGGTTTAAAAATACTGAAATGCAGAAACTGTTAATACTCAATAACTCCTAAAATGGATATACGGTTTATGGAAAAGGGAACATTTTTTATTGCATTTTCGTTGTTTCATATATTCGTTTTTAACAGATACGCAATAAAAGCCCCAGTTACGAAATTATCTATGGCGCATATATGTGTTATCTACCAATCAGTCTTGATCAGATCAAGTTTTTGTCAGGGTACCCGGTAGATATATGTTTGGCCGACATACCCGAAATGTTACAACGGCCAATGCACGGGCCATTGCTGACTATTATATACGGTTCTTACATTGTCCACGTATGGTTCTTAACCGAAATGTTACAACGGCCAGTGCAGGGGCCATTGCTGCCTATTATCTACGGTTTTTGTATTTTGTCCACATATGATTCCTAGCTACGTTTAAGTAAGAATTAGCTTGTTGTTTGTAAACTATTTTATTTACGATGCAAAAAAGTCACAAGAACAAGGTCAATAATAAATTGTACACAAGAAGAATAATAAAATTGTACACAAGAAGAAACTTTGGTGAAGGCGTGAAGCATAGAAAAAGAAACCTTGGTAACCTTAATAAAGTGCCAAAATATGGAAAGTATCATTATTTAAATGAATACGGTCCCAAATGTGTCCACTTCAACTGTGTCATCACTTGAGCTATCATCAGGTGGAGCCTGAAGTGGCATATACTTTGGGACTTTCTTGATATTTGAGACGTTGCAAATGAAGCATCCAGTTGGCTATGATCTTGTGTTTGACTGGTGTTGTCTTAAACAAAGCGGCTCTTCCAGCCCTGCCTTCCTCCCAGTCACATACACCCTTATGCACTTTCTTTATGTCACTTGTGATATCAGCGTACTTAGCACGTGCATGCCTTATGCACAGCAGAACATCTGTAGATTACAAATTTATTTATTCTACATTATTCCCTTTAAAATGTAGCCGCGTGGTTAAGTGGTGAAGTGAACACACACAGGATATACAGGAACATGAGTGTCAGTATCCATTATAATATATATAAAGACTTAAATAGGCTAACTGTTACAAAACACAAGCGTCCGTATCTCATTATTTTTGCTTTTAGTACTAACATTGTAGGTCTAATTTCGTACCTGGTATCTTCAAATCATGTAGATGCATCTCTTTGGACAAGAAATCTTAAATTAACGTTGCCATAACTTTAAACAGTTACACACCACACGCTACTAGTTCATATCGCAAATTTGAACTGGGAAGGCGGAAAGAAACAGATCACGTGGTGTAATACGACACAGTCACGAGACCGATAGCGAACAAGTACCGTGAGGGAAAGTTGAAAAGCACTTTGGAGAGAGAGTTAAAAAGTACGTGAAACCGTCGAGAGGCAAACGGGAGGGCCTGTCGGGTCGTTCGGTCGCTTTCAGGCGGGCCGGAGACCGGGTA
>CH002073.1:513846-531503 GCA_000149265.1 Ciona savignyi | reverse complement strand
TGCATTTTGCTACATGTTCCTTATTTTGAATCGCAATTTTTTCCTTTTAAACTAAGAACTTGTTATTTTACACTCAGTTTTCCGCCTGTCCCGTATTTAAAAGCGGTAGTTCCACGTTCCTTCGATCAATGTTAGAAATGGAAGGGGTGAACCAGAGTCCAATGCTGTTTGATGCTCTAATGGCGGAAGCGAAAAAGCTGCGGATTTCCGCTCTCAAAACGACCAAGAAAAAACAAGAAATGTGGAACAATTATTTACGGGTCATTTGCATAACGTTTTTTATATCATATTTTGGACCCAGTGGTTTATCTAATTACACCTACCGTCGGCTTACCAAAACTATTACTGTGTGTCATGTATGATTGAGACTTTTTCGTTTAAAAAACTTACTAATTGGTAAATGCGATGTCTGGTTACTATCTTATTCATGGACATAATCAGTCAGCTAGCGACCAGTTTCGATTGTATAATCTGTAGGCTGAAATGCGACACACAAAAGTATTCGACCGATTTTTTTGAGTAGATCGAACGAATGATTGATAATTCAGATTGGAATGGGGCATTTCCCAACAGTAAATTGTTGGGTAGAAGAACTAAATTCCTTTGTACGTGTAAAGCAATCGTTTATTTCAAGTTCAGGTCATTTTGGTTCGCAATCCTTTTGAGCGGTTCGTATCTGGATATACTGACAAACTAGTACCTGAAGGTGGGGGGTACACCAACTACTACAAGCCAATTTCTATTAAACTAAAGAATAAGTTTAAATCAATGAGAAATAACCCAAGCGACAGAGTCCTGTCACAAGAGCACGCTACATTCGAAGACTTTGTGAATTATTTAATCTCGACGCCAGATGGCGGTAGAGACCACCATTGGAAGTCATACGAATGGTGGTGCGGACCGTGCGAACACGGTTATGACATCATAATGAAGATGGAGACCTTACGCGATGACGTGAAATATTTGTGGGAATTGTTAGGGATTTCAGAAGAGCATAGAAAATGTTTTTTCCCAGAAGTCAAACCGTCCGTTGATAGACACGAAACCGAACGATATTTTGAAAAAATTCCGAAAAACTTATCGGAGGCGCTGTACGACATTTCAAAACGGGACTTTGATATGTTTGGATATCCAAAACCAAAATGGATTTGCTGAAGTTAAGTTTAACATTTTGCGGTAACTTGTGGCTGCTCGTCACGCTTATCAATACTTCGAAGCATTATCAGTATTTATTTAACAAAGTTTTTAGTCCTAACGCCAGGCATAAAGCGCGTTGCCTCAATTTGAATTGCATTAAGCGCACAGATGCAAGCCTATGATTCCTTTCTTCACCCTAACTAGTCTTTAACCCGACCTAAAGGCGCTGAGTTTAAAAGTACTGGAATGCAGAAACTGTAAATACAACTACTAAAATGGATATGCGGTTTATGAAATAAAGGAGCCTTTTTTGTATTGCATTTTCGTATTTTCGTTGTTTCATATATTCGTTTTTAACATATACGCAATAAAGCAACTTCGAATTAAAAGTGGGTATTGTTAATTTTACTGGACATGCATTTGGCCATATTTAATGTACAAGGACATTGGTGTGTTAGCAATGTGATGTGTCACACCCTATGATGGGATTCAAAATTTTAGGAACAGGTTCTCTTTTGTATCGTACTTACTAACAACATGTTCCCTAAAAGGTCCAATATCTGTAAAGAAAACAAGAATCGAATCGGTGATTATCCCGATGATGTTCCAAGAGCGGGCTCGACCGAACCCATGGAACCTTTTGAATCCCATCACTGGTCATACCCGTTTGTTTGTTATTAATGACGTATTAGAGCAATATCAATGCTTCCAAACTGAGGCCAAACGATTATGGGGGTAAAAGAGGAAAAATGCCTACTAAAACTATGAAAACGAATTCTCACCCTTTTTTTCTATTTACCCCATTTTGGTTTTTCAAACTTCTAACCGATTCTCCTATTTGTTTAAATCTTCCATATAAATACGAAGTTAAATCTTCTTAACAAGATTAAATTACAATACCACATTTAAGATAACATTTATGTTAGAAAGAACGATTAAATTCAAGTTCGGGCTAACATTAAATATAGAAGAAATATTACTAAAAGTTTCAACCTTATTAGATAAGATGTTTTCTACAAAAACTTGGTGACATGACATTTCTGTCACGGGCGTTAAGCAGGACAAAAAGAAAAGAAAAATAACACAGAGTAAAATCACAATGTGTTGCCTTTGAAATCGAAGGAAACCCATACGTCTGTAATCATGATAAATCGTTTGAAAATCGTTTCATCTTCAAACTCAATAATTTTGGGTAGCTATCCTGATGAGATTCAATGTAATGTTGAAAAGTGTACATGGCGGGTAATTATAGCCTGGTGTTACGGCACGCGGTAATGGAGTAGACTCACTTGTCTTCGTTGTGATTTATTAAGCGGTTACTTTACATTACCACGTCCGTTCCTTAATATTAAATTTAGTCCCAAATTCCTTGTAGTTTTCCTTAATAAACAATGAGAATAACAGGCTGCGTCCCTGATTGCAGCGTAAATGAAAAGAACTTAAAATGCAAACGTTAACTGAAACTCAAGGAAAACTCATAGAAATCAAAGGTGACAAAATAAGTGAACCATAAAAACGCAACTGCATTGGTGCAGTTACATGGCTCTCCAAAATTTAAACAGAATTTTCAATAAATAAAAAAACGCAAATGATAACGCGACAAGTTTGTACGAACTCTTAAGACACCGCCATGTACGAAACAATGTTTATCCATCTAGGTATTGATCCTTAACAATGGCTCCCCGTTCGGGAATCCCCGGTTCCGCCCTTAATCAATAAAACAAATTTGTAAATCGGCATGTCTATGACCAAGGGTGTATTCGTTCGCCTGGCTCCCAAATATTTCCCGGATTTGTAATCTCGTTTCCGACAGTCTTTATTCGACTTCATCAATTTAATCTTTTCTTCTTTTTTCCTCTTTTTCCATGGCATAAAGCTTGTCCGTGTTACTCTCCTGCGTCCCCGTGCTGCCCGCTCCTTTTCTTTCAGATCTTCAATAGCAATTTTCTTCACAAGAGAATCCAACCTTTTTCTGTCGCTTTTCAACACGAATTCTGGCGGTAACGCGTGTTTGTACATAGAGTTGGAGCCTCCATTTGGACAACTCCAGAACCATCTGCATTTCTTCTCTTCTACTGCTTGGATAAAATGCTTGCAAACAATGTCGGTTTTTGTCGCCAAATTGCTTCTGTCGTCGTGTTGCTTTTCCACCACTTCCTTTAACTTGTCATCGACCCATTTGACCTTGACCATTGGATCATTATCTAATTCATTGCCTTTCCCATCCGTGTACAAACTTACTTTCTCCACCTTGTGTTCCACGGCCAAATCGTGAGAGAATTTGCATTTATCCGCTTTCCCACAAAAACCTTGCTTAAAGTAAGCGCAGAGGACGTACTTTGGGTCTGCTCCTTTGTCAACTTTATTCTGAAAAACAACAACAGGTTTTAATAAACTGTCCATCTCTTCCCTAGTATTCTTTTTCTCTTCTAATCTCGGTTGCTCAATATTCCTTGCAGTAAGATCACCCCAGACTTGACTTGCTATTGATTTACATGTTTCACAAACTTTGGTTGGTTCTGTCCTTTCTTGTTTTTTATTCGGAATGTTTTGTCCTTTATGATCTTCTTCATGTTTGATCGTCCGTCTAAAATACCGAAAAAGACCGTGAACATGCAAGGGGGTTAGATGTGATCTACGGCAGATTGTACACGTAGCTCGGTTGGTGCATTTCCTTGCAATATGCTCTCTACTGGAACCACATCCGTAACAAAGTCCACTTGTTCGTAAAAAGTACCGTCTATCCGTCAAATTTATTTTCATAAACGCATCACATTCGTTTAAACCATGGGAGTTGCTGTTACAGTATGTGCAAAAATATGACTGGGTTACCTTCTGGGGATTGTCCATCGTTTCTCTTGATCGGATATGAAAGGAGCTCGTCGATCTGTTGTACGATTTTCCTCGTCGGTCTAAAGCGGAGCCAATTTCTTGTAGTTCAGGGATGTTCTCCCGTTCCGATTGTAGAGCGATAAACTCTGCTAATTTTTCAAAGGATGGGTAGTTGTTTTTATTGTCCAATTTATACTCGAGTACCACGTCACGCCACCTATTAGAAATAAACTGAGGTAATCGGGCAACGATTTTGGCACTTTCCGTGGCGTAGTCCAACACGCCTAACTGGGGGATTTGTCTTTTTGCGTAAAAGTGGACTACCGCTTTTGACAAGTAGCCATTTTATAATGAAGCAGAAACTTTTCGAAATATTAGTCAATATGTTCTGGATTAAGTATCGCAAACTGGTGGATCGGACAAGTCAGGGTATTGATGTTTATTTACTTGATTGAGGAAACACAAAGGGCGTTATCTCTGGGAAATCGTTAGATTCCCCTGTGAATATACGTAAAGAAGGCGTTATAAAAGGCATGTGTATAGCATTGATAACTCATAGTCAACTCGAACGATTAAGATACCAAATTTAAAAACGGTTTTGGTGACGAAGCCATCATGGGTTCTAAGCTTCTTCGGGTATTAAACGAACAATGATACGGGGCAATTTGACGATACACGTGTTACACCATCGTTGTCAGACGACTGTGTATAAATCTTGGAATCCTATCCTGTGTTACTGTCCGGCGTATTGAACTAATTGGTACCATCGGCAAGAATCATTTGATATGTTTTAATACCCGGCTGCTGGTGAGACTGTTTCTTTTATAGGGAATGCATTTAATTGGCATCGCCCGTACACAGTGGAGCAATGGTTTATACAAAATTAAATGACCGTTTCAATCATTTACACAACACAGTAATAGCTCTGGTAACCCGGCGCTGGTATAGGTATTTTGAAGATCGCGTTTTCCCACTCCTGAGAATAAAACAAGATTATTGTATCTTTTCTTAATATAAAAGTTGCGATAAAAATAATTTATTGTATGTGGCGTCTTTAGACAAATTTTTCAGTGACGCCTATATGACTGTCGGCAGCTGATAATTGGCAGCATTTATAATTGATTACTGATAAAGCATTGTTCGAGGGAGAAGGAATTAATAGGAACCGTGAATTAGACTTTCTAATCCTACGAACTTTTTTCTTCGAACTGAGAATCACAGCAATTGCTTGATCTTTGTTGCAGTAAACGTATTAAGATCGTGCGTACAACAACCGAATTGAAGTCTTGCGTGTGTATATATATTTCTACATATTTTTTGGGTTCGACAAGGGAAAGATGCAGGTTTCATTTCTCGCTCTAGCTGGTAAGAATAGTCGATTTATCGGTTTACCAATTCGAATTTGTATGTTTTCTAGTTTTATTAAAAAATAGCAGAATTTTATTTTTATTGAGTTTAAATATTACTAGTTGCATTCGAAATCCCTTTTTGTGTTTTCTTCTATTGTTTTTTTTGCCTAGGTTTGGCGGCCGCGTCCGCTATATTTATATCCTTTTTAATAAAGTGTTTTAATGAGTGTTTTTTGCCGTATTTTCCCGTCCCTGTGTCGTAATTAGTTTTATTTTTCATTATTTAAAACTTTAAAAATGGACTAAACTAAAACTAAAACTTGTATGTTTTAGCTATTAAAAATGGCCTGGTTTTATTTCTTTAGGTTCGATATTTCTAGTTGCATCCGAGAGCCCTCGTAGTGACTGGACAGACTGGTCCGACTGGGATCCATGTTCGGTCTCATGTGGTCGAGGAGTACAATACAAGTGAGTGCAAATGGACCGTTTTGTCTTTCATTGTTATATATAACCCGCCTGTTTACTTGTTGTTATATAATGTGTTTGTAACTGACGTGTTTTACCTATACTGTATTTTTGTCGTTTTACGATTTTTAGTTTAATTTGTCCATGATAATAAATATTTTTAATGTGAAATAAAATACAAGAAAGTCTACTTTCTTATTAATATTTTTTGGAAAATTCTGTTCATTTTTGAAATTCTGTTCATTTTTGAAATTTTGTTCATTTTTGAAATTCTGTTCATTTTTGAAATTCTGTTGATTTTTAAAATTCTGTACATTTTTGAATTTCTGTTCATTTTTGAAATTCTGTTCATTTTTGAAATTCTGTTCATTTTTGAAATTCTGTTCATTTTTAAAATTCCGTTCATTTTTGAAATTCTGTTCATTTTTGAAATTCTGTTCATTTTTGAAATTCTGTTCATTTTTTGGATAGAACGCGAAACTGTACGAAAGGTATAGTTGGAAGTGGAACATGTGCCGGATTGTCATGGGAAGCAAAATCTTGTATTCTTCAACCTTGTGGTACCAATGGTAAGTAAGAGTTATTATTTTATGGCCAATAAATTTATGCATCAATTTTTGTGTAGTTTATACAAGTAACTGGGGCTTTTCCACACATTTTTTCTACGGGCATTCGTCATAAACTCGCACCCCCGTTAATTGAAGTTTGTCGATTACCTTTCTATTTTGTATATAGTGACCACTACCACCCCGCCGACAACAACTACAGTGTCCACTACGATTCGTATGAAGTGGTACGTACGGGATTGCTATCACGAGAATCGGGTATCGTCCTATAGAGGAAGCACAATAAAAACCCGATCAGGACGGCTTTGCCAGATGTGGACCAAGACTTACCCCCACATGCATTCATAGTAAGTTAACATTTTCGTCGGGTAGTGAGCTCGATTCTTACTCGAACCATATAAGTTTTTTTGTTTTTGTTTTTGTTTGTTTTTGTATTGTAGTCGGTATATGTATCGGTCGCGTTAACCGTTTGGCCACACAAGCGTACTTTTTAACTGAGGCCAGTTTCAAACCTATTTTGGAATCGTTACTCTTTTTAAATATTGTATTCGATATGTATCGGTCGCGTTAACGGTTTGGCCACACGAGCGTACAAAACTAAAGCTATAAATTGACAAAAAATTGCAAATCTGCCACACTTCGGCGGAAAGTCAAGGCACTAAGCCAACAAATTATTCAAACAAACATCCATTTTAGTTCACCAAGGAACTACCCCGAAGGAGGGTTGGGTGCTCACTCCTTCTGCAGAAGCCCGGACAACGATTACATGCCTTGGTGCTTTACAACTGATCCCACAAAGAAATGGGAATATTGTGACGTGAGAAAGTGTTCGGAGAGTAAGTGTTACTTAACAATATACTTGGGATCGGATGCAGTTTTGTAAATTATGTATAAAACTGGATTAAATAGTTTGTCCACAGTTCACGAATAGTGATTATTGGAATATAATATACATATCCTACCTGTCGTCTAACCTTATTTTTTTTAAATACGCGCCAATCAAGTGCCACGCATTTTTACCTCCCTAACAATATACTGTAAAGACTGTATCTTGAAAGTATTACTAAAAGAGAGAAAATAGCAAAGCTGATCACTAAAAATATGAGCACTAATACTAACCTTGCTCTAAATACAAAAGAACACTAACTATAATGACATAATGTTTATTTTAAGTGAGCAGTGTCTCACATGTTCCTACTTTCTTCTTTCCCCTTTTAGTTTACATCCTAATACTTCTTTTATTACAGTTCCCATACCAACAACAACAACAACGCAAGTTCCTGTCACGTACACCCCAACACTTTGCTTTGACCCGATGCAGCCATTCAGTTACCGTGGTCCTGTCTCCGTCACACAAACCGGGATAAATTGCCAGATGTGGGATTACAATAGACCGCATTCCCACATTTAGTAAGTGAGGTTTCAATGTCTAAAAACGTTAAGTTCTATTTTAAGTTCTGGTTTAAAAGATTAGTTCGTGTCATGTTAAAACTGTTTCGTATTTTCTTGAAAGACTATTTTGTATTTTCGTAGTGGCATTTTACCGGAGGTATTAGGGTAATAAACACCGTATTAAGCTGCGAATTCTGCTATAAAAACGGTAAGAATTTTTTACAGTGGGGAATTTTACAAACGAAATTTTACGAATGAATAAACGCCATTGGATTGTGGTGTACTGAACTTAACACAAGGGCAATGTCTAAAATGATTAACGCGACCAACACATATACCTATAATCTATCTATACTAACGGTAAAACGGTAACGTGCACAACAAAATCTTATGTATGTTTCACAGCACGTCTTCTCGTTTTCCTAACAAGGGTCTCGGGTATCACACTCAGTGCAGAAATCCCGACGGTGACCGTCGACCGTGGTGCTTTACAAATAATCCTGCTGTGCCGTGGGATTATTGTAATGTTCCCGTGTGCGGATACGGTAAGTAGTCGGTTAACCTGTGTCGTAGTTTGTGAACCAATATGAGATTAAATAGGAAATTTATACAAATGTAGCCATTTAAACATTGAGCGATCTAAACAAATGACAAAAGAAAGATTGTAGTCGAACATAAATACGTTTCATTTGATAAAAATAAAACAAAAAAAGAATTCTGTCATTTAAGTTAATTTCAAATTAAGATAAATTCTTATAAAAATGATTGTTTAAAAACTCTGAACACCTTCTGCAGCAGGTACAAGATGTTTAAGAGGAAAAATTAATCATCTCTGGCAAAAGATTAACGATTGCACCGTATTTCCACTATACATTTTCGAAACCACTTCTTTAAAGTAAAATAAAGGCTTTTTATAATTCATAATTTAGGCAACCTACCCCTGTGACTATTTCTCGACACACTTCAGAAGTTTATCTTAAAAAAGGACATCATGTAACATAATTAAGTTATAGTTTGCAGAATCGTATAGATGACATCCTTCCTTTTACCTCCGAGTCTTTGTATACAAGGAACTCAATGGTACAAAAAATGATATTTTGCGTTTTTTATTTGTCCACAGTCTCATTATCACCACCCTTAACTACGAGAGCAACTACAACAACAAGATGGACAACACGACAAACGACAACAACTAGAATGAATTTACTAAATTATGGAACGTGTGGAAATCCTTCATACCCAATGATTATACCTCTGCAATTCCGTATAGTTGGAGGTATGAAATGTGCTTGATTTGGCTCGTTTAAATTTGCTAATCAATGTCTTTTTCATGAAGGTGTCGAGTCTACTCCTGGAAGTCTACCTTGGCTTGTGTCTTTGAGACGAACGTCCGGGAGTGCCCACTTTTGCGGCGGCGCACTGGTTAATCCTAGTTGGGTACTAACAGCGGCACACTGCGTTTCACGGTATTTCCGTAGGGCTTTGTTTCTACCATTTTGCATAAATAGCTCACAACAGTCGGTTGGTTTAAACCGAATAAACAAACGTTGACTTTTACCCCAAGGTTTGAAATTGAACGCTATATCTCTTCCGTTGTGTTCTTGGGTAAGACAAGTAGGACATTGCCCGAACACATTAAATTACTGATTTTTACAAAAACTATAGGAACGTATTGATCATATAAAACACACTGAAATAGCTATGGTAAGTGGTAACTTTACGGCTGGTGCGAGCTAATTTAACACGATTGACCGTGTGAAAACTTCCTTGCATTTTCCATTCATTAAGATAAACGTAAATACCCTATCTCTTATCCTATGGTTTCCATTAGACCAGATCAGCCAGCTACATATTACGGAATGGTGGGCAAGCACTACAGATACGTTGACAACGAACCAGATGAACGAAGGATCACGTTCTCTGAAATATTCAGACACGGGCTTTTTAGTTCAAGAACTCTCACAAACGACATAGCGTTAATGAAGGTAGTTTGCATTATCAAATATTTGGTTTCGATTTTGGTTAGTGTTGACTTATATCCTGAAATAACGAACGGTTAAGACAACTGATACACCACCGAATCGAGCAAGTATTTTGCGGTTGTACTTCAGTTTTCTGTCGTGTGGTCGAATGGTTAACGCGACCCCCACTTTTATAACCAACATATAAAAACGGACTCAAAAATATAATGATTCAAAAACTTTGCCTGATGAATAAAACCATTTTTTCGACAAAATAAAGGTATTAGACCTTATTGACTAATAAAATTATGCCTTACTTTGTATGAAACCATTATTCTATTTCGACTTTTCAGATCTCGGCGCCTGTGGTTTCCACTGATAAAATCCAACCAGTGTGTTTGCCATCAAACCGAAATCGACCTGCGCAGATGAGAATGGCAATTATTTCTGGATGGGGAATCACCCAAGGTGAGAATTAACATGGAATGATATACGAACAGTTGACGTCGGCCCAATTGGTTAATATTGCCGTAAAGCAATTGTTTTAAATTTTAGTTCACAGTTTATTTAGTGCTGATTAGAAGTTGGGAAAAACATAAGCGAAAACTGTTAAAATAAAACTGTATTTTTGCTGGGCTAGCATTAGAGCACCTGGTAGCTCGTTACCAATTCCGTTTTTATTATTGAATTCGTATATGTATTAATCGCGTTAACTAATCGGCACACCACTGAACTACGATATAAACTGATGCTTTATAACAACCTTTTTTGTAAGAACTAGTCCGCCTGTACACATCTCAGAACATAACAGCGTATTTTAAAGTTTTATCCATAAACATTGCACAACTACACCGACCAACTCTAATATTGTAGAAACGCCGCCTGGCAAAGTATTACTTTATTATGCTACACACGAGAAAATATGACATACACGGCATATGAACAAAAGTGTCATATGTGGCATACAAGAAAATATGACATACATGACAAACGAGCAAATATGACATACATTGCATCGGAACAAATTTGACATACGTGGCATAGGAGTGAAATGCTTATTAACCGCGTTTTAATTAATCCAGGAACTGGTTCAAACAGCGTACTTCGACAAGCAAATGTGCCTATTCTTTCACAGCAGACATGTCTAATGCTGCATCGTGATATTGCCGCTGGAATGATATGTGCGGGGTATACAGAAGGCGGAACAGATACTTGCCAGGTAACGGTCTTATTTGTCCGGTTGATTTGTCTGATAGTTAAATGCGCCGCCTTTCAGCCAAAGTGTTTGAGACACGAAACTTGTCTTTAGTTGTGTTCTTGGGCAAGGCACTTTACGGACATTGCCTGAACCCGGCGGATTAATGCGTTCTATTAAATTGAATAAACGTATGAATCATACATAACACACTGCAATAGCTACAGTAATCCGACGGTGGGCGCGAGGGGATCTGACGATTGCCCGTGTGTTATCCCCCTTGGTTTTCCCATTCACTGCAATAAACATGAATATCCTATTCAATCCTAATTCTTTACTAATTAATTAACACGGCTTTGATTATATATATATTTACGGGACTATGGGTTTCTGATCGACTCGTCATTAAGATAATGTTTGTTAAGAGTTGGTATATATAAATCTGTCGTCTTGTATTTCATTTAAATGAGACGTTTTATAAGTTTTTTTACATCTTTCCTTCGAGTCCCGTGAAAGCATTGCAATGTTTTAAAATCATAACAAACTCGTCACTAGGACCGTTTTCATACAAAGAAAACGGTATAATAATCGATCGTCTTACCCAATTAACCATTTTTATACGAAATTAAATTTATTTTATCAGGGCGACAGCGGTGGGCCGTTGGTGGGATTGGACAATACCGGCAGATACGAGATTATCGGAGTCGTATCTTGGGGAATTGGATGCGCTCAACCCAATCAACCTGGAGTTTATACCCAAGTAAGTTAACTTGGACGGTTGTATAACCTAATTGATCCGATCGATACATATACAAATGTTGTACAAAAACGGACTTGAGGACAAGCATATTATGTGTTTTAAAATTTAACCCAGGTAAAAATGAATTAAATTGAAAGGTAGTGGGGCCGAATGGTTGGCATGACAGGTTACTATTTAGAATTAGACATAAAATGACAAAGTAACGAACCCATTGCCGGTTCGATCCGGAAAATACAGATTTTTGTAGCAAGATTACTTTTTGTTTTTACAAGAGATACTTTGTTACAAGATTTCTGCTTAAAAGCGATCTTAGTGGTAATTTCATCTTGGGTTTGAAACTTGGCCCGGTAAAATAATCCATCTTGTAGACTTTACAACACTTCTGTTACAAAATTCGAAAATTTGTTTCTAACATCGTAATAGCTACGGCAACCCGCTTTTGAAGTACAATAACCGATTACCAATAACGCAATCGTATTTCCAGGTGTCCTTCTACTTGGATTGGATCAACAATATTATGGCCTTTAATTAATTTATTT
Organism: Ciona savignyi; assembly: GCA_000149265.1. Classification (NCBI taxonomy): domain Eukaryota; kingdom Metazoa; phylum Chordata; class Ascidiacea; order Phlebobranchia; family Cionidae; genus Ciona; species Ciona savignyi. The sequence continues at coordinate 519,307 of CH002073.1, read as the reverse complement.
TTTTTAATTTTTCGCAGTGTAATTTCAATTCGTAGTTATTATTAAGTTGAAAAGTGTTGGTTTTCGCATCTGTCAGGATAGAAATGAAACATCCATCAATTGTTTTAAGCGACTTTTATTTACAATTCTTGTTGAATTTATAACGACATTCCATTTGAAATTATCCTGATTTTAGCACGTCGATAATAAAGATACGTTTTATTAAAAAAAATGTGTGGTTTATGGTTGACATACTTAACAGGCAGCAAACTGTATTTGATTAATATTTAAACTTAGGTGGTTCTAAACAGGCCCGGTGCTAGGAACCGCGGGGCCCAATTAGAAATGTGATGGCGGGGCCCCTACTCTTCATAGCAAAATTTATGGGTGTTTATATATCATAAAATACATACCAGTACACACAAACTACAAAAAGAGACATTTAATACTTACTATAAAACAAATTAAAGGTAATATGGATGCTTATTTACGATTTATTGTTTTACTTCCAAACATATATATATATATATATATATATATATATATATATATTGTTTAGCAACCATAGTCATTATGACGTAACAGGCAGACACCGAAATATAAATTTAACTTAGTTACGAAGCATAACAAATTGATATTATGAGAAAGAATATTATTTCACTTTTTATTTTACGTTTCAGTAGTATTTTAAACCTCGTAATACAGAAAAACTTCCGCTAGCGCGGGGCCCCTTCAAGGTGCGGGGCCCAATTTGATCTAAGCGGTCAAATCGGCCTAAAACCGGCCCTGGTTCTAAATACATGCAGTTACGGTGCTTTACTTAAACATTTACTTTTATATTGTTTTGCTCTTTTTTAGCAATAAAATTTGCTGAAAATTATTCTGAAAATATGCTGTTATTCCGTGCTTTTTTGATTGCTTGTTTATTCAGTCAAAAAAAATTCACTATAAGTTAGTCGTCGCCATTCCACCGTTCAAACATGGCTTTCCGTAGAACTCAATTCACGGCTCACACGCGACACCTGCCGTGTAAAGTACTTAAAATGCATCATCAACCTTAACGTCGCTATGGTGCCAAGGAAATGCCAATATAAGTTCATATAAAAATAAATGTAATTGAACGACCACAAAACTACTTACCCAATTTGGCGCTAAATGCATAATCTTGGAATAATGTTACACCAGCCATAATATATTTTCATGTCATATTAATAGAGTCATGCTATATTGTCCTAACTTACATGACATATCAGTGATTCCTCAATCTCAACTTCGACCACATTTTCGGAATGCTTCACACTATCCTGCACCCATCCCAATCTTGCTTGAGCAGTCACTTCCTAGGTTGCACGATCCAACATCAAACTCGACTTCATTGTCGCCAAGTTCCACACTGTCGTTCGCCTTTTCTAAACTTCCGCGTGCCAACTAACAATTCGTGAGAACATATTTCTGTTTTTGATAGTTTACCCCTACTATAATAGGAGTTGTACTATTTTCTACTATAGTAGGAGTTCTGTAGGCCTACTTATGAATTGTACTAATGTGACATCAAATAGCTTCTTGTGATGTCATAAATGCCTATGTAGCCTGTAAGCTTTCATGACAATTTGTTTGTTACGTTGATTGGAAGAGAAGTTGCGTAAAAACTTAATTTTACCCATTTTTTTTCAGAAGCGTCGTTTAAATTTTTTGGAGGGTGCTTAGCGGTCCCAGAAAATTGTCTCGCGGTCCCCAAAAGACCGCAGACCCCAGTTTAAAAACCACTGTTTTACAGTAATGACTTAATTTTTATCTTTACTGCAAAATAAGCAAGCGCTGTACTATTACTGATAGAGCAAACCTTAGGCAGGTGAAAAAGTGTGTTCAACGATGAATTTTTACTCTCATTAACGCAATTTGATAAACGTAACGATAAGCTTATGTGAAATAAGTTACCGCTCTTTTTTACTTGCCGAAATATGCATTCATGACCTTTACCGATACCGAATGACCTTACCGGTACATCGTACATCATGTTTATCCTTATAACACTTTGTATCTCAAATTGCTAACAAAAGTAAATTAGGATGCTAAGGGTAAGTGATATTAACTACATCTGGTTGGCTGCACAAACGTACAAATTTCTCTCACGTTCGATTCGTCTGTGGCAGCAGGTTGTGAAATTTGCAAGCGGATTGTTGTACTCTTTGGTGTTTGTTAAGTAACAATAACACGATAATAAATAATCAAATCTTCACAACTTACGGTAATAAATATTTTATGCACGTGGCCAAAGCTCAAATAATACAACAACTTTTAAGTTATCATCTTTAGGAGAAAGGAATCCAATTTCCTTGAACTAGCGTGCCAGAAATACGAGCTCGCGTGCCAAGTTGGGCACGCGTGCCAGGGTTGCCCATGCCTGGTATAGGGCATAGGCTAACGTTGCCAACTTTTTAACGGGGCCAAAAAAGCTCTAAGTGCCTCACACAGCAAACTGTAGGAAAATCGTTGTTCCTCGGGAAAGTAGGTTTGCATGGATCAACGCCTTTCCGAAAGTGAGGCAGCTAACTTTCTACCATTTACCTATGTAAGCCAACGGTAAAATACGGCCAAGTTCAGAAAAAATTAAAAGACGGGAAAGCGGGAAGGAGGGAATTTCACACTTTATTTATCCCGCGAAAAAAATGACAAATAGGCCACGAAATTATCTAAGTTAATTTCTACAGTGAAACCATTAATGGAACACTTAAATCGATGATTAATTGAGTAATATTAAATTTTGCGGGAGAAATAAACATAATATTTACTTAATAATAGTTAATATGGGTGAAGTTATATTTCCCAAATATAAGCTCTTTTATGATGTCTTCGTTCTGTTTACTGTTTTCTTATTCACAATTTTGTCAATGTGGGTCATGGGTTTGCCGTTAATACCAGACGAAATGCAAGCGGTTAAAAGTTTTTTTCCAGATCCAATATATGCCTCAATTGGATTTGTTACATTTCTCTGCATTTCAAGTATTTGTTTTGGTAAGTCAAACTGTTTTACCAATTGATGTCTTTGGTGACCGATTATGACAGATTAGCCTGGTGATTTAGTGCGTCGCCTTTCAGTCGTAGGGTTGCAGGTTCGAGACTGGTCGCTAGATAGTCAGTTGTGTCCTAGTACAGGCGACATGGCACTTAACAGACATTGCCTCAACCCAGTGGATTAATGGGTTCTACGAAATTGAAGTAATGTGTGTATCATAAAAAACTTACTGCAATAGCTTCGGTAACCCAATGATAGGCGCGAGGTGATCTGACGATTGCCCGTGTGTTAACCCCCTTGGTTTTCCCATTCACGAGGATAAACTTGAATATCCTATCTTTTTAAAACTGAAAGAAGAAAAGTAGGAAACTGCAAACTAAAATAAGGATCATGATATTAAGTGTAGTGTAAAACTGGATTTGAAATTTATCAACATACAACAGTAATGTACAGTAAAGGGTCCAGCTGTCTTTGAATTTTTGGTCTTTTGCTGTATCTTTTACTCTACTGTTGTTATTTGTTAAATTCTGATGTCAGCATAAATTAAAAAAAACAAGTATTAAGTAAATAGTTTAAGTAAAAAAATCCTCATTTATTATTGCCTGTTTTCAGATTAAAGGGGAAATGATATGAAGGATTTCACGGTTATCACCCGATATCCCAAGCCCACTGTCGTTTTTTATACTACCCTTGCATTTCTACATTCATCAGGATAAATATTATTCCATCCAAACAAAACCTGTAGACCTACCTGCCTCTATTATATATAACATATAGTTGTGGTGGCGACATGACAGTTAGCACACAAATTAGTCAAATTCTAGCCGAAAGTTTATAGGATCAAACCTGGGGATAGCTTATCAGTTGTGTACACATGAAAAGCACTATGCAAACATTTGCTGTAGATAAATGGGTTGTACTAACACTTGTTTAGAACGCACTGAAATATCTCGAATTAAACTTGGTACATAATGATTACAGGAAATTTGTAGGTGCCTAATCCTAATTTGCAAGAACACAACACACGCTTTAATCAATGGTTTAATGAGCAGTATCTGAACCCACCAAGAGCCCGCAGCCCTTCTTAGTTAGTCAAGAAAAGATACTTGTAAGTAGAAAGCACACTGCTACAGAACAAAAATGGGTGTTTCGATTCGACGCCAAAAACAAAATTACATTTTATGCCATCTTCACACATATGGCAGTATTGTATTTGCTAAAAAATTATCTTATAAAGTTAAATTATTCGTTAGTTTTTTGTTGAAAACAGAAAAATAATTCCAATTTTTAAAAATCGATCGTCCCCAAAAATTTCACGAAAAAGGAAAATAGAAACAAAATAATAAGAATAAGAAATAAAACACTTACTATTTTTAAAATCAATATGTGTGATTTTTGTTTACACAAATTTTGCAAATAAATGAATAAAAATGGTGTTTTGCGCATTGCCTAACACATTCAGTGTGTGAAAAACTTGAATTAACAGTTGGACCAAGTGGTTATAAACAAACACTTCATTAGGATTAACAGTTCGAATACAGATATTCGCAAAGTTATATCATAAACAGTAAAGGAGCAAGGGAACTATGCATTTTGATACTTCAAACAATAAGTTGGATTTTCTCGCAAAATTGGGTAAAACACGGTAGGAGCCTAATTTTTAACCTTAAAGTTGATGGTAATGCAACTACATTACGGTGTATAATGCACACATGCCATGTGAATACAACCACATATTGAATATGGTTGTATAATTGACACAACCATTTAACAAATATGGCTGTAAAAAGCTTACATGCCATATAAATACAACCACAATAAAGATTTTGGTTGCATAATGGACACATTGCTTTTATGCACTACCTTTTTATTACCCTAATAAAAGTGTAATAAAATACCACTTGTATTTACCCTTGTGAGAATAGAGTAGTTGGACTGTCCGAGATTTTTAAAAATGTTATTTAAAAGAACCCAAAGTCTCTCATATACGTTATTCCAAACAACTTTAAGTCGTTTGAAAAACTCTCACATTAGTGGGACTCGGAAAATGCCCCAAACTATTCTGCGGTTCACTTTTCTAGAACTTAATGGAAATTTTGGCAGTATACAACGTTTGAAAATAAATGTTGCAAAACATGAATTTCCAAATAGGATTTTTTTGAAAATTTGTTAAGTGTTTTGCCTTTTTTCACGATTTTTTATTTTGTCACTGAAACTCAAATCTTTCTGCTGTTCCAATTTGGTTGTTAAATGTGTATTGTTTCGAACCAATATCAACCTGTGGAAAAAACAACAATTGTAATATCAACAGATTACTTGTGGATAATCCTTTGTTGTGTATTACTGTATATGTATTGTTGTTATTTATTGAAATTTGATATCAGTATGAATATAAAAAAAAAACTTGATAAAGCCTGGCTTTCCACCCATGAGGATATGAATGAACCAAGCATCCACACATGTAGA
>CH002073.1:472008-487128 GCA_000149265.1 Ciona savignyi | reverse complement strand
ACTCGAAGGGATGTTACTCGCATGTTCCCACCAAGAACGCTAGTGTGACAATGGACACTAGGTATTCTAACATGCATTATTGTTAAATCCTAAACGCAGGGGGTATCAAGGACTATATTTTAAAGAAATTCAACTTACTCTAAGCAATTCCCTTTAGACTTTCCCCTGATTTTCCCCCAAAGTCCATTCCCTTGGTTTACCTCAATCTGTTCAAGCTGGGGTTCGTTTACTTGGGGTAACCGTACCCTGCAAAATAATTTATTTCAGTGAAACTAGTGAAAAAAATAATTTCAGTGAATTTAGACCTTTAGTATAAGTTTTCTTAGTAAAGTTTTATCAGAAAAGTTTTTTATTTTACAGTCGATCCCGACCAAATCGGCAACGACATTATCGCATAAACAATCGTCAGATTACCTTGTGCCCATTGTCAGGTTACTGGAGCTATTACAGAGTATTATATATTGTTAAGGTGTTCTTCCAGTATTGGTACAACCCATTATTATTATTAAAGAAACAAGAAAATATAGGATATGCATGTTTATCCCCGTGAATGGGAAAACCAAGGGGGTTAACACACGGACAATCGTCAGATTACCTGCGCCCACCATCGGGTTAACGAAGTTATTGCAGTGTTTTGTGTATGATAGACATGTTTCTTTAATTTGGTAGAACCCATTAATCCGCTGGGTTCAGGCAATGTCCGTAAGTGCCTTGCCCAAGGACACAACCACCTAGCTAGCGACCAGTTTCACACCTGCAACCTTTTGATTAAAAGGCGACACACTTAACCGTCAGACTAACCAGCTGGACTAAAAATGTTTAGTTTATCCATAATCCTTTCATAAAAGCAATAACAAAAAGTTAAAGTATCAACGCATAATTCATGTTAAAAAAAATAAGCATGAAATAACCTCAACGGCCATCGGTCTGTAGACCATATCTCATTCGCGAGTTCAGTCAGAGAGAACAGTTTTTGATCTTCATCAGTTCCCATAGTTGTAGCATCGACTGAGGATTTAAAATATTTTTTATTTTATTAAGTTAGGATAGGATATGATAGGATAGGATATTCATCTTTATCCCTGTGAATGGGAAAACCAAGGGGGTTAACACACGAGCAATCATCAGATCACCTCGCACCCATCGTCGGGTTACCGGGGCTATTGCAATGTGTTGGATATGATAGACTCGTTCCTTCAATTTGGTAGAACCCATTAATCCGGTGGGGTTCAGGCAATGTCCGTAAAGTGCCTTGCCCAAGGACACAACCGACTAGCTAGCGACAAGTTTCGCACCTGCAACCTTTCGATTAAAAGGCGACGCACTTAACCGATAGACCAACGGGCCGGAGTTGTTTTTAGTGTACTGTTTTATTATTTTTTTGCATCCCTCATATTTTAACACAGTAATATTCTTTATTCTTTGTTTCAATATAATGATATTTTTTCGGTTTGATTTTTGTAATTATTCTAGAATCAAAATTTCAAACCTGAAATTTGGAACCGTTCTGAACAAGACTTAAAAAGAAAGCAAAAAATGCATTTTTTTACTAATTTGATATAGAAAAAATACACTTGTATGTAGATTTTGTCAAATAATTAAAATTTTTAAGTATGTATCTCTAAAACTAAAAAAGAAAATTTTAAAACTTTTTCTACATTTGATACAAAATTATATATTTAAAATTCAATTTGTTTCACTATAAACATTTCATTTAAAATTTTTAAAATCAAAAAATAATTTTGAATTATTTTCTTTTTAAATCTTAATTTTGGAATGACATCTCTACTTACAAGCCAGTTGAACATTTTTCCGTTGTATGAATTCGATTTTCATTTTGGCCGGAAGAAGAATTCTCTTTGAGTTCTTCACTATGGACATTTCTAAGGAGTCTTCTGGGGAGCCTAGAACCTAAAAATGGATGGATTTATAATTTATCACAGTTAAAAAGATTACAAAATGAAGTAATGTATCTGCCAATTTGATTTGCAAAAATGCTAATAGTCAGATAACCCCAAGGTGATCTGAAGATTGCCTGTGTGTTAACCCCCTTGGTTTTCCCATTCATTAGATTACGTTTCAGGGTTCGAATTAAGGGATCGCGAATCGCTATTCGCGCGAACCGTTTTTTAAAGTTCGCGAATTACACAATTTAACAAAATCGCGAAAATATAAATTACAGTTACTGATTTCGCGCACTTTTAATAATAAATCATCAACACGTTAATATAACATCGTTTGCCTTCAACATAACATTTAACAATGGAATTACTATTACATGTATTTACCTTGCCTTTACTTTGCATTATTGACACATAATAAGCATTTCTATTACAACGCAACAATAGCCATTATGCGTTAATATACCACGATTTCTTTATTTATGATTGGCGGAGATGCGACACACCTGTTTAATAATAAGGTTATATGGTGTTTTAACAAGTAAGATTACTCGTTTCAAATGCTTCGTTTCGTCGATATTCGTCCTATCCTACACGCATTAACTTACGATACGTTTATTGCAGTTTATCATTACTACTTAATAACGGTACTGCTGGCTTTAAAGATTAGTTTGAGAGGTTCTGAAACCGCATTCTAAGGCAATTTAACATAGCTAATGCGCGAAAACGATTTTCTCCTAACCCACGCATTTCGCGAATCGTTTCAAAATCGTTAATTCGAACCCTGCATTTAGATTACCAGAACTAACATAGTGTGTCATTCATACCACTACAACGTGTTACCCAGAAATTAAGTGCATGTGTTACCCAGAAATTAAGTGCATGTGTTACCCAGAAATTAAATGCATGTGTTACCCAGAAATTAAGTGCATGTGTTACCCAGAAATTGAGTGCAATGTGTTACCCAGAAATTGAGTGCATCTGTTACCCAGAAATTAAGTGCATGTGTTACCCAGAAATTAAGTGCATGTGTTACCCAGAAATTAAGTGCATGTGTTACCCAGAAATTAAGTGCATGTGTTACCCAGAAATTAAGTGCATGTGTTACCCAGAAATTTAGTGCATGTGTTACCCAGAAATTAAGTGCATGTGTTACCCAGAAATTAAGTGCATGTGTTACCCAGAAATTAAGTGCATGTGTTACCCAGAAATTAAGTGTATGTGTTACCCAGAAATTAAGTGCAAGTGTTACCCAGAAATTGAGTGCATGTGTTACCCAGAAATTAAGTGTATGTGTTACCTAGAAATTAAGTGCATGTGTTACCCAGAAATTGAGTGCATGTGTTACCCAGAAATTAAGTGTATGTGTTACCCAGAAATTAAGTGCATGTGTTACCCAGAAATTGAGTGCATGTGTTACCCAGAAATTAAGTGTATGTGTTACCCAGAAATTAAATGCACGTGTTACCCAGAAATTAAATGCACGTGTTACCCAGAAATTAAGTGAATGTGTTACCCAGAAATTAAGTGCATGTGTTACCCAGAAATTGAGTGCATGTGTTACCCAGAAATTAAGTGCAAGTGTTACCCAGAAATTAAGTGCATGTGTTACCCAGAAATTAAGTGCATGTGTTACCCAGAAATTTAGTGCATGTGTTACCCAGAAATTAATTGCATGTGTTACCCAGAAATTAAGTGAATGTGTTACCCAGAAATTGAGTGCATGTGTTACCCAGAAATTAAGTGCATGTGTTACCCAGAAATTAAGTGTATGTGTTACCCAGAAATTAAGTGCAAGTGTTACCCAGAAATTAAGTGCAAGTGTTACCCAGAAATTAAGTGCATGTGTTACCCAGAAATTAAATGCACGTGTTACCCAGAAATTAAGTGCATGTGTTACCCAGAAATTAAATGCATGTGTTACCCAGAAATTAAGTGCATGTGTTACCCAGAAATTAAGTGCATGTGTTACCCAGAAATTAAGTGCATGTGTTACCCAGAAATTAATTGCATATGTGTTACCCAGAAATTGAGTGCATGTGTTACCCAGAAATTGAGTGCATGTGTTACCCAGAAATTAAGTGCATGTGTTACCCAGAAATTAAGTGCATGTGTTACCCAGAAATTGAGTGCATGTGTTACCCAAAAATTAAGTGCATGTGTTACCCAGAAATTAAGTGCATGTGTTACCCAGAAATTAAGTGCATGTGTTACCCAGAAATTAAGTGTACGTGTTACCCAGAAATTAAGTGCATGTGTTACCCAGAAATTAAGTGCATGTGTTACCCAGAAATTAAGTGCATGTGTTACCCAAAAATTAAGTGCATGTGTTACCCAGAAATTAAGTGCATGTGTTACCCAGAAATTGAGTGCATGTGTTACCCAGAAATTAAGTGCATGTGTTACCCAGAAATTAAGTGTATGTGTTACCCAGAAATTGAGTGCATGTGTTACCCAGAAATTGAGTCCATGTGTTACCCAGAAATTGAGTCCATGTGTTACCCAGAAATTGAGTGCATGTGTTACCCAGAAATTAAGTGCATGTGTTACCCAGAAATTAAGTGTATGTGTTACCCAGAAATTAAGTGCATGTGTTACCCAGAAATTAAGTGCATGCGTTACCCAGAAATTAAGTGCATGTGTTACCCAGAAATTAAGTGTACGTGTTACCCAGAAATTAAGTGCATGTGTTACCCAGAAATTGAGTGCATGTGTTACCCAGAAATTAAGTGCATGTGTTACCCAGAAATTGAGTGCATGTGTTACCCAGAAATTGAGTGCATGTGTTACCCAGAAATTAAGTGCATGTGTTACCCAGAAATTAAGTGCATGTGTTACCCAGAAATTAAGTGCATGTGTTACCAAGAAATTAGGTGCATGTGTTACCCAGAAATTGAGTGCATGTGTTACCCAGAAATTAAGTGCATGTGTTACCAAGAAATTAGGTGCATGTGTTACCCAGAAATTGAGTGCATGTGTTAGCAAGAAATTAGGTGCATGTGTTACCCAGAAATTAAGTGCATGTGTTACCCAGAAATTAAGTGCATGTGTTACCCAGAAATTAAGTGCATGTGTTACCCAGAAATTAAGCGCATGTGTTACCCAGAAATTGAGTGCACGTGTTACCCAGAAATTAAGTGCATGTGTTACTCAGAAATTGAGTGCACGTGTTACCCAGAAATTAAATGTATGTGTTACCCACAAATTGAGTGCATGTGTTACCCAGAAATTAAGTGTACGTGTTACCCAGAAATTAAGTGCATGTGTTACCCAGAAATTAAGTGTACGTGTTACCCAGAAGTTAAGTGCATGAGTTACCCAGAAATTGAGTGCATGTGTTACCCAGAAATTAAGTACATGTGTTACCCAGAAATTAAGTGCATGTGTTACCCAGAAATTAAGTGCATGTGTTACCCAGAAATTGAGTGCATGTGTTACCCAGAAATTGAGTGCATGTGTTACCCAGAAATTAAGTACATGTGTTACCCAGAAATTAAGTGCATGTGTTACCCAGAAATTAAGTACATGTGTTACCCAGAAATTAAGTGCACATGTGTTACCCAGAAATTAAGTGCATGTGTTACCCAGAAATCGAGTGCATGTGTTACCCAGAAATTAAGTGTTACCCAAAAATTAAGTGCATGTGTTACCCAGAAATTAAGTGCATGTGTTACCCAGAAATTAAGTGCATCTGTTACCCAGAAATTAAGTGCATGTGTTACCCAGAAATTAAGTGCACATGTGTTACCCAGAAATTAAGTGCACGTGTTACCCAGAAATTGAGTGCATGTGTTACCCAGAAATTAAGTGTTACCCAAAAATTAAGTGCATGTGTTACCCAGAAATTAAGACATGTGTTACCCAGAAATTAAGTGCATGTGTTACCCAGAAATTAAGTGCATGTGTTACCCAGAAATTAAGTGTATGTGTTACCCAGAAATTAAGTGCATGTGTTACCCAGGAATTAAGTGCATGAGTTACCCAGAAATTGAGTGCATGTGTTACCCAGAAATTGAGTGCATGTGTTACCCAAAAATTAAGTGCATGTGTTACCCAGAAATTGAGTGCATGTATTACCCAGAAATTAAGTGCTTGTGTTACCCAGAAATTAAGTGCATGTGTTACCCAGAAATTAAGTGCATGTGTTACCCAGAAATTAAGTGCATGTGTTACCCAGAAATTAAGTGCATGTGTTACCCAGAAATTAAGTGCATGTGTTACCCAGAAATTAAAAGCATGTGTTATCCAGAAATTAAGTACATGTGTTACCCAGAAATTAAGTGCATGTGTTACCAAGAAATTAGGTGCATGTGTTACCCAGAAATTAAGTGCATGTGTTACCTAGAAATTAGGTGCATGTGTTACCCAGAAATTAAGTGCATGTGTTACCCAAAGACACAACATAAAAATGGTGGAGTTTGTGCTTAGAACCTCTCTGGTTATGACCCAAGCCTTAATCGAACATGGCATGTCTCAATTACATGGATCTCCATTATATTTAACATAATGAAATAGCTCGATAACCTGATTATCCAACAATTTTTTTCCGTTCCTGTGTCATGATTATAAACGTTTGCCATTTTTAAAAACTGGGGCAAAAAATAAATAAACTAAACTAAACTAATTGTATGTTTATGCTTCTTAAGTTTCATCTTAACTAAAATAGCTCAATAACCTGATGGTATACTCCAAATTATCTGACGACCGTATATTAATGCTCCATAAGTTTACTTATATAAACATAAAAAAAATTACTGGATAAACATAAATAAAGTTTGGTTTATTTAATTTTTGCCCGTTTTTAACAAATATGGCAAATGAATCAAATTACAACACAGGAACAGGAAAAGACAGCAAAACGAACAGTCGTTACAACACGTCATTTAACAAAGGATATAATTTAATAAATATAGTGTACCCGGCTGCCAAACATAATTAATTAAATAAAACTTAAAAGATAATAATGGGATAAGGGATAAACATAAATAACATTAACCTTAATTCCACTACCGATATACAATATGTCAAAAATCCGAATAACATTAAATTATTGTCAAAAATCCGAATAACATTAAATTATTGTCAAAAATCCGAATAACATTAAATTATTGTCAAAAATCCGAATAACATTAAATTATTGTCAAAAATCCGAATAACATTAAATTACCGGTATTGTCAAAAATCCGAATAACATTAAATTATTGTCAAAAATCCAAATAACATTAAATTATTGTCAAAAATTCGAATAACATTAAATTATTGTCAAAAATCCGAATAACATTAAATCATTGTCAAAAATCTGAATAACATTAAATTATTGTCAAAAACAAAATTACACTCGGTAAAAATCGACTTACTGTTTTTATAATTTTTAATTCCTCCCACGCTGCCACTATAATTTCAGTGCCTTCAACGAGGAATTGTGTGGTCGGGAAAATCACGTTTGTGATTGCAGGATAGACGTCTATTACCTCTCCTACTGTGTTGAAGACATGGGAGTCATCAAAATGAGGACAAACCAGAAAATTGATATCAGTGCGGGTTGATAGTGTGATCCCATCTCTTGGTAATTGGTCTGGTGAAACAAAATGACTTAAATAGATAAATAAATAGATAGATCAAAGATGTTATGTTTCTTTTTTTCAATGAAATTAAATAATCAACAAGCAAAATAAGCCGGCCAGTTAGTCTGACTGTTTAGTGCGTCATCTTTCAATCAAAAGGTTGCACGTGTGAAACTGGTCGCTAGCTAGTCAGTTGTGTCCTTGGGCAAGTCACTTTACGGGCATTGCCTGAACCCCGCGGATTAATGGGTTCTACCAAATTGAAGGAATGTGTCTATCACACAACACACTGTAATAGCTCTGGTAACCCGACGGTGGGCGCGAGGTGATCTGATGATTGGTCGTGCGTTAACCCCCTTGGTTTTCCCATTCACACGGATAAACATTAATATCCTAACTCCCCCAAAATGAATAGTACAGTGAATGAACAATGAAAGACATAAGTAGTCCACTATAATCGTTGATATATCTATATCTATGTTTGTTGTTAGTTAGAGTGGCAGATGAAAGGCCGTACATCTAATTACTACAGGATCGCTTAAGAACTATCATGGCAGTTTAAGTTTTAAACTTTTAATAACTTTCGTACAGGGGTATTTCCCCAAGTAAGTATTCTTTAGACATTTTACCACATTGGAAATTAAATTATAGTTACTTTATTGAATAAATAAAATCCAAATCGTCGATCGTTTAGTTTAGTCCATTAAAATACCTTAAATTATAATAAATAAACACAATTATTTTTTAACTTTTTACGTGCTAAGTTCGAACGAATGATCGTCATTAAGAAGTTTATGTATAGAAATTAATATGTATCGGTGTTGTTAACCACCAGGCCAAACGACCGTACTGTTTTCCTTTTAGTTCATTTTGTTTTGCCCCAGTGTTAAATAACAGCAAATAAAGCAGATCACGTGTCATATAAAAAATGGACATGAAACTCGAATACCACAAACTGAAGCCATGAAACTGCGTCCTTTTCTAGGTTTGGCGGTCGCGTCCGCTATGTTTATTAAATTATATCATTTTTTAATGACGTGTTTTAACGACTGTTCGTTTTGCCGTCTTTTCCTGTTCCCGTGTCGTTATTTTATTCGTTTGCCATTTTTAAATACTAGGACAAAAATGAATAAACTAAACTTTTAAAAACAAAACCGAACTAAGTCGTTCTAAAATTGCTGTGTAAGCGTTTCAAACTCTTTATAAGTTAATATTTACTCTAAATTACCTTTGCGGCGTTCTTATCTACCCAAAAGTAGTATACGCAAGGCGCTTAGGCTAATTTACTTTGCAGTCGAGATTAACTATACCGAAAACCGCTGGTAAATCGTCTTGGTATATTTTCGGTGTTTCTGTTACAATTAAGCGCGAAATTTTCTGAGATTTCCCGCCAAACCTCGGCAATAAAAGCTATTTTCTACTTTTTCTACAATTTTCTACTCGGGCGATAGCGGGCGATAGGACGGCGATACAGGACGTGACGTCAAAATAATCGCTCGCATCGCTCTCATCGCTTGCAATCGCCGTAAGTGTGCATCAGCCTTTACAGCATTTTCTATAGCTTTTCACCAAACACCAATTAACCACGAAATACACCATATTTTTTATGGAATGCACTATATTTTTAAGGAATACATTATTTTTTACAAAAACATTTTTCAAAGAAATACACCATTTTTACGGAATACGATATTTTTTTACGGATTACACCATTTTTCTATTGAGTACACTGTCTTTTTACGGTATACACCAATTTTACACGGAACATACCACCTTTTTACGAAATCCTTAAGAGATCCATTAAAATTGCATTTGATACCTTCAAGAACTAATAAGAGGTATCCACCTATTTAGTTTGAATTGAGAGGAGATAATAATTTTAGAAAACATCGCAGTTTATCACCGAAAGAATTATAAAAAATACGTCAGAATTGGTGCATTCCGATTTTTGCATACATTTTGCATTTAAAAAAAATACTGCAATTCATATTTATAAACTGTTGATTATTTGCATTTTTTTTAAAACATACGGTTGATGACGCAACTATACTGATAGATGACGTAACTATGATGATTTATGAGGAAATTATACCGATTTATGACGTAACTATATTGAATTATGACGTAAGTATATTGAATTATAACGTAACGATACCGATTTATGACGAAACTATATCGAATTATGACGTAACTATACTAATTTATGACGAAACTATATTGAATTATGACGTAACAATACTAATTTATACAAAAATCTCGATTATTACCTTGTCCTTCATCCAAATGCAATCGAATGTCCGTGATTGTGACGTCACCAACGAAGAGTTCGTCGCCGAGTCGAACGTTCTCGACGACATTGCTCGTGACGTCATTTATGTTAATGACCTTGACCAAAGAAGGGCTTGAAGGTAGATCTTCGAACCGACGCTCAACCTAGAAATCAAGGGCATTAAGGAAATCTATGCATATTTTATTTTTCTTATTTTCATATTTTCTATTTTTTGGTCAGGCTAGTTTTCTATATTTATATAATCGATACTGCATTTAATAATCTATATTTATTTATTTATTACCTGACTAAGTTTGGAACCCGGTATAAGTATGTCGATAAGCATGTCTTTTGCATGCTTAAAATGTATACATAGCGGCATAAACCTAACCCTTGAGCCACACGAACGTTTGTATATACTTTTATTTATTACCAGGCTATAAGTTTGGAACCCATGATGTGGTAAAATATGCGTGTTCGTATTGTGTTATGTAACGTTTAAATGATTGTGTTTAAGTCGGAAATTAACGGCCGTAAGAAAATCTATACAAGGGTATTTTTTCGTACAGGTAATGCTTATTATTTATCTATGCTTTTCATTTTTTACCAGGCTAAATTGCGTCATGTCATTAAGAAACAGATAACGAACACCATTTATCCATCCACAGTCACTTATGTTTTTTTGCCTATCAGTAATTTAATTTTTGTTCATTTATTGCCGGGCAAAATTTCGTATGGGTTGGCGCTATAGGCATGCCTTTTGGAATATATCGCGATAACGATTCAGCCAGACAACAGTTCGTATACTTTTTTTTATTTTATTACTAAAAATCACTCCCATGTTGGTACGGTGTAAGTTAAGTTTAAATAGTTGTGTAAAGTCGTATTATGATTTTAATTATTTATGTAATTTTAAACGGAGTAAGTTTCGAACCCATGATGGTTTCGAGACGAAGACTTATTTGTTTAGTTAGGCGTTCACCATTCGACCACACATGCTGTATATGAATCGGTGACGTTAACCATTCGGTCACACAGTCGGGTTATAATCTTTATTTAATAATACTGTATGACGTGTTTTCATGACGTAATGTCACGTCGGTTTCGGCATGACCTTAAAAAGGCAATTAATAAAAGTTTGTGGTTGGAAGTAGTTTTTTTTTACTTACAAGCCAACAATTGCATATTTATCCGCTGTATGTTTTATTTGTAGGGTAAATAAGGTAATTGCAGTATGTTTTATTTGTTATAATATTTTAATTATTTCTTAATACACCATTGTGCCAAATACAAACACAGTGCGCGAAATGCAATGCTCAAAAATACAACCGACTTGCTAGCGACTAGTTTCGTTATTATAACCTTTTGGCCTGACTGACTGAACAAGCAAAAGATTACCTACAACGGGGAAAAATGGAAGGCTTAAAAGGATGCTAACTTAACACTAAAATAAAGATTAGAAAGTAAGGATTAGAATTAGTGTTGGAATTTATCGTTTATTCTGTAATTAAAATTAGTTTTTATAGTTTTAGTGATTAGTTTCCCTTCTTCCATTTGTCCTTATTTTACTCCGTTAGTATTGCCCGATTGCAATAAACAAAACACATTGTAATAGCAAAAGTGAACCTACGCATGCAATTCCGGCTAGTCTGTTATTGCATCAGCAATTGTAATATTGACTTAGGTCGAACATCTTTCGGTTTGCATTCCAACTACGCTGACTAACGAAATATGAAGTCAATAAATAGTTAAATCGTATGTTGTCGGCGTACATCACATTTTTGCAGCAATATTACGTCGGCCCGATAACAATTATCATTACCTAATTAACCATGGATAATAATGTATCATAAAATCCAACTAGACTGTGCTTACGAAGTGTATTACTGTGCTCGACTGTGGTTAAGAGATGTATTACTAAGCATTTGAGCAAGCCACTTTACATTGCTCCAACCCAGTGGTATGTAATAAAACGTTAAAATTAATATGTATGATTTTCCACGCACTATATTATCTCCAGATTAGACTTAGGGAATTAGGTGAATGATTGTGCATCTGAACAAGCTATTTTACGTGGGTGCCTCTAAATACTACAGGATCGCTTGGATCACTTAGATTGCTATGGAAAGTAGCCTAATTCTAATCCTGTTCCAAACACTAATCTCAACCCCAGAACTAACATTAACCCCAACCCTAACATTATTATCATGGCTTTTGTAATTACGAAGCATAGTAAGCGATCCAAGCGGTCCAAGCGGTCCTGTAGTATTTAGAGGTACCGGATTTACGTTGCTCAAACTTAACAGTAGGCCTATCTTATACAACCGTCTAGACATAGCGACTAATTTCGACACTACAACTTTTCGGTAATAGGTCCAACAGAATATACCTTTACATGTGTCTTTAGTTACATATTACTGTTTAACTAACCAAGCATTTGTAAAATATATCACAGTTCAGATTCTTACCAATTCTTTCCATGAAATTCCGCTTGCTTTTCGTTGTTGCGTCATAATACAACCTTATGATGCACCAATTGAATATTTTTTATTTCGGTCATCAAATTTAACCAATTTATTTTTCTATACAGGAAAAGCAACAAAATTAAATAAAAGTAATAAAAAACCAACAATAAAAATTAATGATGGCAGTTTAAATAGTTTGTAGACGAAATAACTAGAATTTTATAACTTTAGCAATGACACGAGTAATATACATTTTTCTAACGACCAACTATCATTTTCGCATTCTTATCCCAGTGTTAACTTCAATAACCGTCAGACTACCTCGCGTTTACGTACTGGAACGTTACCACACGGGCAATCGTCAAATTACCTTGCGAATACGTAAGGAAGCATTACCACACGGGCAATCGTAAGTTCACGTATAATAAGAATACCAAGCTATAATAACCCGAGCTATAATAGTATGTTTTATATGACGAAACTAGAAGATAAGTAGTAATATCTGCATTCATGTAGGTTAACGATATTATATTTATGATTATCAACAAGACAAAAACTGGAGAATTATTGCCACGCGTATATTTCGCCAAAGTTTGCCTCAACTAAATATTCTTATGACACAAAAACACTTAACTAACTAGCTTTACCTAAAAGTGACCTTATAAATGCCAGAAAACAAATAAACGAATTTCAAATTGTTCGCCTTATTTCCCAATTTTTTAGCATATGATTAATAATTTCATATGAGTGCTGTAAGCGCACATGTAAAACCATATAACTGTTTACTAATCTACAAAACGCAACCGAAGTCGTGGCTTTTATCATTTTAAAACTGGGAAATAAGCATCATTTTGTAGTCTTACAGCACGTGCAATAGCACAGTATTAATAATTTCATATGAGCGCTATAAGCGCACATGTAAAACCATATAGGTGCTTTACTAATCTACACAACGCAACCAAAAGTCGTGGCTTTTGTCATTTTAAAACTAGGAAATAAGCATCATTTTGTAGTCTTACAGCACGTGCAATAGCACAATATTAATAATATCCTATGAGCGCTATAAGCGGACATGTAAAACCATATAGGTGCTTTACTAATCTACACAACGCAACCAAAAGTCGTGACTTTTGTCATTTTAAAACTAGGAAACAAGCATCATTTTGTAGTCTTAAAGCATATGAAATGCTGTGGGTCTGGCCAAAGCAGTTATAATAGCTGACTTAACAATGCGGTGTTTAAATAGTTTGCTTACAGTTACTTTCAGTTTGACTTTTTATCACTTGGATGGTTGCTTGCATCGCAATTAAATTACGAAATTGTATAAACTCAAAAGCTCTTTATCTGAAAATACTTTCAGTTTAGGTCGGTCTAAATAAACAGTTCTGCAAATTTAAAATAAGCAGCTATTAAAACACATTAACCGCATATTTTCGTGACGTTAAACCGAAGAACTGAAACTTATGCTTAAAAATGCTAAGTCTAAAATTTATGCTTAAAAATACAGTCTGATACTTAAGCTAAAAAAGCTATGTCCAAATTTTAAATTTTAAAACGCTAATAAGTCTGAATTTTAAGCGTAAATGGTAAGTCTAAAACTTATTTCTAAAAATGCTAAGTCAGTAGGCATACCAAACGTAGGTTTTAAGAAATACAGCTGTTACAGAATTTCCGAGCTATCTGCGTGGAAAGAATCGACAACCGTGACGTTTCTTCGTCAACAAAGCGTGTTGTGACGTATTGCGCTTAAATGAATTGAACCGAATGGCTTGGTGGGTCAGTGCGCAGTCCTTTAGCCAACAGGGTTGCAAATTCGACACTGGTCTGTAGCTGATCGGTTATATCCGTGGTAATAAACTTAGCGAACATTGAAGCCAGTGGAAAAATCGGTTTTACAAATATTAAAGGAACATCTTAACCATACAAAACACATTGCAATAGCTCCGGTAACCCGATGGTGGGCGCGAGGTGTTCTGAAGATTTCCTGTGTGGTAACGCTCACTTACGTATTCGCAATGTAATCTGACGATTGCCCATATGGTAACGCTCCCTTGCGTATTCGAAAGTTATTCTGACGATTGCCCGTGTGATAATTCTTCCTTACATATTAGCGAGGTAAATCTGACGAATTCCTGTGTAATATGGCCCCTTTAGTTTTCCCATTAACGGGGATAAACATAAATATCCTATCCTAATTTCTTATGCAGGCTCACTCTTAGTATTGGTCGAGCTAACAATCATATGGCTAACGGCTAACGCCGTAACAAACTGGTTTAACCAGCCTTTAAAATAACGAGCAAAACCAACACGTTTTATCTACGAACTAGTAAACTTTAAACTGAATATGAAACGAATTGACCTTCAAAGTGAAAGTCAGGTAAAGCTTACAGAGTACCTAACGCAGTGTACCGAACTAGAAGACAAAGTCAAACGCTACACAAGAACTTTCGCATTGTGAAATATAAATACATCTAGGACCGGGGTAACAAAAGGCCAAGATCATCGTTTTTGACTCTTAGACACTAAAGGTGTCGCCAGGTAGGCCTAAATGATTAATTCTGAATAACAAAATTCGACCTTAAACTTGGTGAAATTAAAAGAAGAAAGGAGAGAAACTAAACACTAAAATAAGCATTAGGGCGTTAGGGTTAGTGCTGGGGTTAGAGTTAGCGTTAGTTTTTGAAGGTTAGATTAATGTTAGGGGCAGGGTCCGATTTAGTTTCCAAAGTTTAAGAGAGCAGTTTTTATTGTTCCGTCTTCCCGATTTTGGGCCTTTTAGTGTTGCCACTTAAACTGAGACAATATTTCTCACACATAAGACTTTCTTTAGCTTGTATACTAAAAAGTAGACAGTGTTTATGATCTAAATAAGAATAATTACCACCAACAGAATAAATAACACGATGTACACAACTCAATTT
>CH002073.1:448775-459567 GCA_000149265.1 Ciona savignyi | reverse complement strand
GACTGAGCAAAACTTTCTCTACGGAAAGTTACTAAGGCCTACGGGCCTTCTGCTTGCGTTTATAAATATTTATCGGTCAACAGATTAATGCGTTCAACAGATTAATTAATTTACCAAATTATCGGTCGAATTCTACTTGACCAAGAATCTTGTTTCTTTACCAAAGCCCATGGGAAGCTTGGTTACATTTGTCCAGCCCGGTGGACGAGCGGTTAAGGTGCGTCGCCTTTCAATTGAAAGGTTGTAGGTGCGAAACTGGTCGCTAGCTAGTCGGTTGTGTCCTTGGGCAAGGCACTTTACGGACATTGCCTGAACCCAGCGGATTAATGGGTTCTACCAAATTAAAGGAACGTGTCTATCATATACAACACACTGCAACAGCTCCGGTAACCCGACGATGGGCGCGAGGTGATCTGACGATTGCCTGTGTGATAAGCCCCTAGGTTTTCCCATTCAAGGGATAAAGATGAATATCCTATCCTATACGTGCAATTGTCAAGCAACTCAGAAAGCGTTTTAACTGACCTAGAATTCCAATCTTCGGGTATCCGACTGCGTGGTAGTTCTGCTTGTGCTGTCTCAATTGCCCCAATCTTTTCCAAATCCGATCTTCCGCTTTCTCTCGGATGGAGCAGGTGACAAGGAGGACAACATCCGCCTGTGATGGAGAAGATGTGGGATTAGGAGGTGCCTCTAAATACTACAGGATCGCTTGGAGCGCATGGATCACTTAGATTGCTATGGAAAGTAATTCTAACCCTGTCCCAAACACTAATCTTAACCCCAGAACTAACTTTAACCCCAACACTAACATTAATATCATGTTTTTTGTATTTACAAAGTATACTAAGCGATCCAAGCGATTCAAGCGCTACATGCGATCCAAGCGGTCCTGTAGTATTTAGAGGTACCGATTCTATGGTACCGACACCGAGATTAGGAGGTTTCATACATGGTCTGTGAGTTGGTAAGTTTGGGGGTTTTACAAACAAATGTTTACAAATTAGTTAGTTCAGTTTTAAGTTTAGTTTACTACGCATCGGAACCTAATATATTTATATATTTAAATAATAAATAAAGAACCACACACTAGCAATAATGCAAAAAGGATTGCGGGAGGATGAAAAATAACAGACAAAAAAATTACAGAAATAAAATTAAAACAATTTGGAAAAAGAGTGAAGTCCACGTTATAACGAAAAAAACATTGTAAACTAAAGACTTTTATTTAAAGTTGTCAAAAGGACAAACTTAAAAAACATGCGACTAATTTTGACATAACGATAAACGTCAAAAGTGACACCATTTTCCCACCTTATCCAAATCTTCTGTTTTCTTGTAGCCAGCTTCTTTTAGAATCGCCCATGCATATTCTCCGTCGTTAACATTCATCTGACATCCGTACATCTCAAAATAAACCGTTTTTCCATTAGGAGGCGCTACATACTTTGCATTCTCCAAATAAGGAGGCGGCTCGTCCAAATTGACGTGGTCAAATTTTGGTTTTTGTGATGTCATAAACTCCTTTATGTCAGGGACTTTAGACAAATCAATTTGGTGGTGAGTTTTTTTACTCTTTTCGGATGAAAATTCTCGTAAAAAGACCTTGTTTGTGTGTTTATTATATCCAGCATTCTTTCTTGTGTTTGAAATTCTTTCTTGATTCTCAAAAGAGGTAAAACATAAACTTCTGTAGCATTTTTTCAGGTGTGGTCTACTTAACAATGAAAGACAGTTGGAATATTTCATTGTTGCTATTCTGGAATTTTCAATTATTTTATCACAGTGTTTATAGAAGTTCTATATAGAAATCAATATCATCAGCTTATAGTATATCATTAATATAACTGGGCGAAAAAAAGGTGGGGAAAGCGGAAAGTAAGAAAACTGCTTACTAAAATGAAGATTATGACATTAGAGATAGTTTTAAGTTTTGGGGTTGAGAATAGTGTATGGGGCAGGAAAAGGAAGGAAAGGGTGAAGAAAGGAAACTGCACACTTAAATAAAGATTGTGGTTACTGCAGCCTGCAGGGATAGGATAATCATGTTTATCCCAGTAAATGGGAATATCCAACAATTAATATACCAAAACAAATATGGCGTTAACTGAAAATCCAACAATTAACAAAAAAACTGCATGGCAAGATACTACAGCAAAAGAGAAAGGCACCAAAAAAATACAAATTGATAAAAAAATGTATTACACTTCTAAACCAAGGCGGTTAACACACGGGCAATCATCAGATTACCTCACGCCCATTGTCGGGTTACCTGAGCTATTGCAGAGTGTTAGGTATGATTTACACATTTCTTTAATTTGGTAGAACCCGATATTCCGCTGAGTTTATGCAATGTCCGTTAAGTGCTTAACCCAAGGACACAACCGAATAGCTAGCGACCACTTCACAACCTGCAACCTTTCGGCTGAATGCTTTGCACTAAACCGCCAACCGCCAGACTAACCGTTCCAGGGCTAATGTTTAAAGGTAACGTTAGTTTTGGGGTTTAGATTAGTGTTTGGTGGCAGACTGGCGGGGTTATAATTAGTTTTCATAGTTTTAGTAAGTAGTTTTTCCATTGTACTGTTGCCCAAGTTACAGGAGTTATTAAAGTGTGTTGAAAACGATAAAGATATTGTTACAAGTTCAGTTTAACCCAATCAACAACGGGGTTTAGACACAGTTATTTAAATTCCATACGAAAGAGATAACCAACTTGCTAGCGACAGGCTTCTTGATTTCTTGTTAACCCTCTTTCTTGTTAAGGATATAAACATGAAAATATAACATAATAACCTGCCTTCCATCCTAAATTCCTGTCAGTAAACGTTTAACCCGGGTACCCTGTGTAACATTTCGTGATTTTGTATTACCATTATGATTTTATCAAGTGAATTACACGTTTTAACATCGTGCAAATGAAATCATGATTAAGTTTTCACTACAAGGAATTTTCACAGTGATCGTGTACCACATAATTAAATCTTTTTTTTCATATGTTAAACCAGTATATCGGGTTAAAGTACACACATTTTTTTATACAGCAGTATAGGGAAATACCCGCTTCTGAAAAGTTTGCCAATTTTTTAATGGAAAATGATAGCCATGTTTTTCTCGATGGGCTCGATACCGTAAAGTGGTATTAACAAGGCTAATTATCTGATCCAAGCTTTAATTTTAAATTGTGAATAAATCTAAGACTTCCTATGTCGAATTTTGAGTGACAGCCATTTTTGTGAGGTCAGTTCGCATTGGAGAGATAGGGAGAATAATTAGTTGAACCCCTCTTTGAGTAGTTTTATAACATCAATTGTATTGAGCAATTGAGGCGATTAACTCAGTACCAGTTACAAGATTGAAACTTATATCGCCAAAGTATTCGATAGCCGCGGTAATAATCGTCAACCTAATAATATTAGTTTAGTGATGACGAAATGTCAGCTAAAATGCTGACTGCGGCGATTATAAATCTTATGTAAAAACATAAGGTCGCTACAATTCCTACCGTTGGGTTGAAACTAGTCGTTTGCTTGTGTTCTTAGGCAAGACACTGGATTGCACTAAAACGATCACGTAACACTACAATAGATCCGTAAACCAACGGTGGGAGCAAGGTCATCTGACCATTGCTCGTGTAAGAAAGCCAGTAGATTATCACAGCAAACAGCTACGGCCTGGCTATTTAAAACCATAAAGTATTTGACAACGAAATTCATTCTTTTAACGCCATGTACCGTTTGTGCCAAAATCGTAATTCCTTCTCATTTGCATAAAAGTATTTTATTACAATAAAATTGTAAAACAAGTAAATGTAACAACAACAAAAAACTGTAAAAAATGGTGGGTTGTAAAACTCATTTAAAAATGAACTTTTTAAACGCCATACAATTATATACGACAGAACATTGAGAAAGGCGTACTTGCATTAGGTATTTACGTTTATAACAACATCAAGTATATTTTTAACATTGTAATTCTGAAAAAGTGCATTAATTTCATTTATATTGATATACAGTAAAAAGAGAAAACATAAAATCTTTCTTCGAAATGACATTGTTAAAGCCCATGTGTGGGCTGCGTGCTAAGACGCCGGGCAAATCAACGGAGCTCTCTAGCGGTATCTGACGGTTGGTTGTATATTATCTTCACCGCCAGTGGTGTCGCTCTTTATCGAGTTCTGCGGCGATTCGAGTTGCGAAAAAGATCGTTTTCGATTCTGAGAACACCTCACAGCTATCACCACCACAGAAATAATAATAATGATCAACAGCACCGCAAGTGGCAGAGCGATTTTTAACGCCAAAAGTCGCGAATGTTTAAACCGGGAACAACCAGAACCAGCAATGAACCTAGAAACAAAGGAAATGGAAATTGTAGAGTAGGTTACATATATACGTAGGTATATTTAAAATTTTTACAAAAGTAAATTTTTTTTTTTTTTGCCGATTTTTTAATAGATAGGATACAGGATATTCATGTTTATCCCCGTGAATGGGAAAACCAAGGTGGTTACCACACAAGCAATCTTCAGATCACCACGCGCCCACCGTAGGGTTACCGGGGCTATTGCAGTGTGTTCTGTAAACACATTCCTACACATTTAACCACAAAACCTTTCAAAAACTTACCCGTCGCCAGAGTAACCATCCTGACATTGACACCTTACGCCAACTAGCGGGGCTGGCTGATCCACACATAATGCTGAATCATCACATTTTAATGACTCAGTTGTATTACAGTGATCAATGTCCATACAGCCGAGGTAGTCTGAAAATTAAAGTCCATCATTTTTCGTCGTCAATATGTCATATATAGCTCAGCCGGAGTTCTGGCTTTCACCTAAATGGTTGTATGATCGAAACCAGCCACAGGTTAGGTGGTTAAGACAAGCGATATAAGGTAAATATCCTATTTTATCTTAACAATTATCACTTTTGTTGTTTCCTAGCTAAAATCAGTCTTTAAACATATTTAACCGAAAGCGTTTTGCGTTTCTGCAAATTTCCACATTTCGCGTAAGTATATTCGTCCGGCCCGTTGGTCTAGCGGTTAAGTGCGTCGCCTTTCAATCGAAAGGTTGCAGATGCGAAACTTGTCGCTATCTAGTCGGTTGTGTTATTGGGCAAGGCACTTTACGGACACTGCCTGAACCCAGCAGATTAATGGGTTCTACCAAATTAAACGAACGTGTCTATCATATACAACACACTGCAGTAGCTCTGGTAACCCGACGGTGGGCACGAGGTGATCTGACGATTTCCCGTGTGTTGACCCCTTTGGTTTTCCCATTCACGGGGATAAACATGAATAACCTATCCTATATGTCTTTAAACATATTTTAAAATAACCAGAAACTAAAGACAAGGGATAAAACATGAACATCGTTTTTTAACACTTACCACTTTCGTTGTTCCGTTCACCATTCCCTTCATATCCATCGTTGCAAACGCAAGTTGAGTTTAAGGTTAGAATCCCCCTTCCATCTTGTGCAAGACAGGTTGCATTTTCGTGGCATTTCGACCAACTATTGTCACAAGGATTGATTTCTACGAAACATTTTTTAACAGTTAATATTTTTTGAATAATGAGTTTTAACGATTAATTGTTTCGTTGTTAATTCTATTTTTTGTTTTATATTTTTTTGCTACTAGGTCGTGATATTTTATATTTAAATATTCTTTTTTTAACGAAGTGTTTTATCTATTGTTCGTTTTTGTCGTGTTAATCCAGTTTCTGTTTTATAATTTGCTGTATTTTCTGCTAAAAGTGACATTTTTATATTTAATATTTAAATATTGAAAAAAAAAACTTTAGTAATATCGTATTTTTAACCGAAATACTTATTACGTTTAAATTCCCACCCGGCACTGAGAAAACTATTTCAGCTGTGCAATATCCAGCCCAACAGTAAAACTTTCGTTTCTGATCGTCTTCATAATGTGGAATGATGCTGATGGTGTAAGTCTGACCCGCCACAAGGTCGTACAAGGTGGCCGCGAAGGCTTCGGTTATGTTGTCACAATCAGAATGTTGCCTGGCGTCATCAAATGGGATCGGGAACGCTGTCTGGACATAGGATATTCATGTTTATCCCCGTGGATGGGAAAACCAAGAGGGTTAACACACGGCCAATCGTCAAATCACCTTGCGCTCACCGTCGGGTTACCGGAGCTATTGCAGTGTGTTGTATATGATAGACACGTTCCTTCAATTTGGTAAAACCCATTAATCCGCTGGGTTCAGCGTTCAGGCAATGTCCGTGAAGTGTCTTGCCCAAGGACACAACCATCTAGCTAGCGACCAGTTTCGTATCTGCAATCTTTCGACTGAAAGGCGACGCACTTAACCGCCAGACTAACCGGCCGGACATTAACAAAAAGGGTAAAGACAGCTTGGTTTGTTGGGTGTCCTAAAAACCCGAACACTTTAGTCCAATGATCATAGACAGAAAATTAAATTGTACAAAAGAAGATGTTTGCAAAATTATTAGTGGGATTCAATTAGAGTACATGAATTTTCTTTCCACGTCGTGGAAAATGAACTCAACTTACAGTGGCAAAAGGCCTTCTAATAATGTTCAGTTCTGATGTTTGTTCAAATACAGTGACCAGATATCCGTCAAGACCAGTTTGGGTGACTGGCGGTAACCACGTGATTGAAACATTGACAGCGTCACGTTGAAAATCAGGAAGTGGAATTCCCACGGTTAGATTTCGCGGTATCATGCTTTCAATGTTGTTGTCTGCAAAATAATGTTGAAAACTGTTAAATGTTTAAAAAATTAAATATGTTTAAAAACTTTACAATTTTAAAAGAAAACTCAAATGATTATTTCGACGATTTACGTTCTGGAATGTTTTGGTTCTGGAATGTTTCTGGAAACAACTTTACGGTACAAGCTGGTATGTGCACGAATGAAATGTAAAAACAACAACAGTCACTATGGACGTCGTTAATAAAGAAAACTAAACATGTACTTATAATACCCGCATTATATATGAATGGCATTGCATTCCAGTACTCAGATATCTTATAGATGCCGGTTAGTCCAGTGGTTAAGTGCGTCACCTTTCAATCGAAAGGTTGTAGGTGCGAAACTGGTCGCTAGCTACTCGGTTGTGTCATTGGACAAGGCATTTTACTGACATTTCCTGAACCCAGTAGATCAATGGGTTTTACCAAATTGAAGGAACGTGTATATCATAACACAGTATAATAGCTTCGGTAACCCGATGGTGGGCGCGAGGTGATCTGACGATTGCCCGAGTGTTTACCCCCTTGGTTTTCCCATTTACGGGGATAAACATAAAAACTATCCTATCCTCCTATAAAAATCGACATTCCTACCAATAAAGATTTAAATAAATCACCTGAAATATGCATTACCTACCACAACAAATTTGTGTCGCTTCAATTTCACTGAAATCCGAATTATTCCGAATAAGTCCGACACAGTCCGATGCCGGTGTAAGCATATGCATTTGATCTTGTGCGTGTGTGTTACCAACAAATTCCCTGAAAACATTAAATTTAAATAATATGATTGGGCACGTATACTTTTTACGATGGTTTTTTTATTGCTGTATCAGTATCGGTAGATCGTGCACCAAGTAGGGTTAAATAACATATTCATGTTTTATCCCTGTGTAGGTACAGTCGTGTGGCCAAATGGTTAACGCGACCGATACGTATACCCACTCCTATAAAAAAAAACGGCCCGAGTAACGAGCCCACCATGGGTTCGAAACTTGGCTCGGTCAAAAAATATTATTCTTGTCTAGTGAATTCCAAATGCAGCAGTGTATCTTCTATACAATGCAGTGTGTTGTAACTAAGTCAATTCGACCAAATCACTATTCCAGCCAGTAATCAAGTTGGTCGTGTCAAGTCAAGTCACTTGTAAATATTCGAATGGCTAGCGCGATCGTGTCATATACAGATTTATTCAAACATGGAACAAAAGGGTTTTAGTAACGAGCCCATCACGGTTTTGAAATTTAGAACGGTGAATAAAAATACCTGTAGTATGGATAGATTTTGAAAACATAGGTTTGATGAAATGTTGCTTCAAACAGCATACTTCGTGTATCCTGGTAGGAAGCGATAAAAAATAGTTTAGAATGAGCTTAAAAGACAGTATTTTCTACTGCCATTTGCAAAATTTAATTTTAACTTTGACAGATTAGCCTGGTGGGTTGGTCCGTCGCCTTTTAACCGAAGGGTTTCGTGTACGAAACTGGTCGCTAGCTAGTCGGTTGTCCTTGGGGAAGGCACATAACGGACATTCCCTAAACGCAATGGAATATTAGGTTCTTATTTAGTGAATATCACCTGAACTCAGTGGCTTAATAGGTCGAAATAAAACAATGCAACTTATCAATCATACTTAACGCACTGCAATGTAGCTGCGATAACCAACCCAGCGGTGGCCATAAAGTAATCTGTTGATTTTTTATGGGTATAAACATGAGTGCCTAGTTTAATTTTAACTTTTACCTTGGATATGGAGGTATACTTGTGGGGATTTCCCTCTAGCATTTGGGGAAGTCCCCAACACGTCGCATTCCCACCATTAAAGAGCAAGCTGCAGTCACGTGGGCAAGGACAGTATGACGACGTCATGCATGACGTATTAACTTGAGGACACGTTTCATTAGCGCGAGGTTTCACCCAAAAGTTATCGGTTCTGAAAGAAACAAAATTAAACATAATAGGCTACACAAGTTGCTTTCACAATATGAAAAACATAAAAAGACCCATTTGTCCAGATAGTTGTTAATCTAGAAAACATTTTACCATTCCATTGTTTTCAACACTCACCCAAAAAGGTTGTGTTTTCGTCAGGCACTGTGTATTCCACCACGGTTTAGTTTTACTTTATCTGTTGTCGCTATGAATCAGTTTTCATTATTATTTATTAATAAATAATGAGACTAAACTCTTGCTGACGACCCATTCATTTTCCTTTTTTAAATAGAATTTAAAACAGCAATTATATATGCAAGATTAAATGCATTTAAAATACACTGTTACTACCCTCATATTTATAAGTCTTTATTTAGCAAAAATAAGGAATTTGTATCATGGTAATGTACAATTTTATAATGATAAAAAACATGTTTTTTAATCATGTTCATTGGCGTTGATATTTTTAATCAGGCTTAAGTTTAAATTCGTGTATATATAGTAATTAAATAAACATCCAAAATGACAATTAATTGGGAAAAAGAGAAAATTTTGTTCAGTTTTAAGAAATACTCGCGTAATTGTAACAATTAAATAATTATATGAATGTGTCATAAACTCAAGTGGGTGTATTCGAAAATTATTGCCAATTTTGACAAAAATCGTCCTACACGCCATTTAACTACTCGTTACAAAACCACTGTGTGACGTAACACTGGTATTTATTGGGCCAATTGTAACAAGAGTCACGATTTTGGTTTTCGTGGTTTTTGGAGGATTTCAAATTAAAATAAAACGTTTCTTAGTGGCTATATGGAAGTGTGTAGTGTGGTTAAGTGGGCGGAATATGTGGTTACTTAAACGTGCTTGTTTGAGAACTGAATTTTAAAAGTTCGTTTTTATCGTCCATGACAGATTGGTGGTTTGAATCTAACCTTCATCACGCCGCAAAAGCGACGGGAATTCCAAAGCTGTCACGTGATCTAAAAATTAGCAATGGCGTCCCAATGTTTGAGATTTGATTGTAACCGTAATTCAGCAACAAAGGACTACCTATAACTCGGCCAAATATTATATTTACTATGTCTTGGAGTAGTGTATATTGTTGAGAGCTGCTGACTACAGGCTATCGAAAACCCTGCCTAAAAGTGTAACATAAGCGTGAGCAGTTGGGTAATATGTGTGGCCTAATGGTCAGCGCGACCAATTTATATACAGCATGTGTGGTCAAAAGTCAAACGCGAACCAGCCATATACATTACGTGTGGCCGAATGGTTACCTCGACCTGTCTGGTCAACATAAGCGATTCATTAACAGTCGGCGATTAAAACAGACCTGGTGACGAGTAATCACGGGTTCAAAACCAACCCGGTAAATAAAACTAAATTCAAACAAATCTTACCCATTTAAACAATTGTCCAAAGGCCTTAAGACTTCCCCATCTTGGAAGGACAAAAATTGATGGCTTGAAACTAGCTGTTTCACCGAAAGCAAAAACCCGTCCAACTCAAGACCTGTATTTGGGGATAGTATAATTTAAGAAAGATTTTCGATGTTGGATAGTATATATTGCTCCAACCCAGTGGTAATAGCTCCAGAAACTTAACCGTGGACACAAGGTGTATATTCCTGTTATCCAATTGCAGACTTTATAAAATAACAATAAATACTACAACACATGCATTTTTAACAGATTTTTTTACCAAGCTAAGTTTTAAACCCGCAATAATCTCGTCACTAAGTGTTTATACTAAAACCACTATATTAATCAATCGCTTTAATAGAACTTATTAATTTTTTATGATTTTTACTAGGCTAAGTTTCGAACTCGCGATAACCTTGTTTCTGAAATCATTTAATATTCGGTGTATGTATTTGTCGAATGTTGGTTCATCGGTATATGTATCGGTAGCGTAGACCATTCGGTCAAATGACCGTACTCATTCGTTTTTTACCGGCTTAGTTTCGAACCCATAATAAGTTCGTTGCCAAGACAGTTTTTTTTGTATGCAAGACGGTATATGTATCGGTAGCGTAGACCATTCGGTCACAAGACCGTACTCGACAGATCTGAAAAGGACTTACCGTTTGGAATCTCAACATCCC
>CH002073.1:382092-428275 GCA_000149265.1 Ciona savignyi | reverse complement strand
GTATTGATTTTAAGTGGGGTGGTTCAAAGGTCCCGCATGGTCATGGGTGCCGACTTTCCCCTACATCGCGACTTTTTTTAATATCCAGTTCAGCGTTGGAGGGAGCGTATACTTCACTCCTTACAAGAACGTCGGATTGTTTATAATAGGAAACCCGTGTTAATCTCGGGTGGACCACAGGAATATTTTCTGGCTGGTTGTCGGTCAGTAGAATTACGTCATTTTCGACGAGATGGTCTTTTAAGAGGTCTTTAACTTGCTCAAAGGTTAGTTCTTCAGCTGAAATAAAAACAACCGGGTATTTAAAAAAACTTGAAAATTTTAAATACATTCATTTGCACCGTATATAGTTATTGAAAAATTATAGAATTAAAAATGCTTTAAAAAACTGGGGTTTTCAGTTATAACCCTATCCAACAGTTAAAGAAGTAAGCTCAGGGTTAAAGTACTTTTATTCGCATCAACCACGCAACACCACAGCGGTATAAAACGATGCGATAAAATTCGCCAGCACTTAAAGTGCGGTAACTTCCGGCCTCCGGTTATCAAATAAATTGGTTAAAGTTATGCAAAGGTAGCATAAACTAATGAATGCAGATGGCTAATATTCCAATCATAACACAATATACATTAAACCACTGGAGTCAGCTAAATATTAAATGAGTTCACTGTGCGATATTAGTTATCGCACTAAACTGATATCGAACTTACAATTTGGTTCCGTATTCAAATGGAAGTGAAAATCTTCAACGTTTCTTATATTTAAACTATTCATATCAGTAACAAATGTGTCAGCTCACAATGATTATGGTTTGCATTAATCTAAGATTACCTGCAAAGCAAATGGTATAGTTGTATGGACGAATGCTACCGACAGCATATTAAAGAACTCTACAACACCTTTCTCAATTAAGAAAGAATTATCCTTTACCAAAAATACATTACAAAACCACATGTTAAAGGTTAACAAAATCACATGTTAAAGGTTAGCGCAGCTTTATAGTAAGTTAAACTAGAACTTGTGTTCTATATACTGAAATACAGAAGTTTTCAGATTGATAGGTAAAATGTAATAATACTAACGCCATTCCAGTTCCTCTAAATTATTAAGTCTCCTGGTTCTAACATAACTGCCTTTGAGTCGGTTAAAACCAGACGTTCAAAGGGCTACAGGAGTGTATGTGCCTCTTGGTATTGCTAACTACTGAAGCTTAACAATTCCCACTTGAACGACAACGCTGTATATAAAGCCTTGATATAACTTACCGTGTATTGAATTACCTACATGGGAACTTAGGTATTCGTGTTTAAAGTCCGCGAGACTGGTTAGCGCGGACAAATCATATATAGTATGTATTTAAAACAGACCAAGGGGCAAGCCCACAACAGGTTTAAAACTAGACCTAGCAAACTGGCCGTTATATTCGGAGCTATACATTTTGATTTGGTTAAACCTTTCGAATGAAGCTGTATTGTAATGTTAAAACAAATCGCCAACTTTCAATAAATATTTTATGCATGTTTGGTATTTTAAAATGGCAACGTTTCTTTCTGTTACACTTTATATGCTATTTCTCGAAACCTTAATACAATATTGCAACAACATAAATATCTGCGCCGAAGTACAATTCAAACAAATCGCAAAAGAAAGGAAAACATTGTAAAACAAAGATGGTAGTTGAAACTAGATGTTAAAGTCAATGTTTCCCCAATGAAGGGGTGTAAGTAAATAATTGACATGCAAATATTTTTGACTGATCGTTTGCTTATTGGTCTACCTGAACATACAATCTGACTTAATAGACTACTGGGCAACCTACTTTGATTTATAGAAGGAATAAAACGTTAAATATATTGTTAAGTGTGACATTGACGGCTTACCTGTCAATTTTGCCACAGAACTAGTTAAAACGCCATTATCAAGGCGATTTAAAATTAAAACTCGCATTTAAATACTATCAATAATCGTTTTATTTTAAAATACTTGGAACCAATTAAGGTCACTCGCTAATATATAAGTTTGGCGTAAGCTTTGGCTGAATTTAATAATCACAATATGAAAACACCAACTCTGGTAATCCCTACAATGAAGTCATATATGAAGCGATACGATCTATCATATTACGTTAGCATGTGTCGAAGTAATTTCTACAATCCATTTATATATGTCGAACCTATACGCTCTATCCTATTGTGTTAGCTTGTGTCGTAGTTTTATTACAATTTAACAGTTTTAATAGTATTTTTTTAAAACTAGCTAGAGGTCTTTGCCATCTGTCACGTTTCGCCTGTAATAAAGGATACAAAATTTATGTGTTGACACTTGGGTCATAATATTTAATCTGCTTCTCGTTAAATAGCCTTACGCAACTAAATAAACATTAACAGGTAACTGCCCATTATTCCTTATTTCCTAACTAAAAATATAGGGTTATAAACAACAACAACAATCTTGTTACGTCATAGTCTCGAATATACACACTTAAAACGTCATAATCAAGCATATACACATTTGAAACGTCATAATCGCACAAATACACACTTGATATGTCATAATCGAGAAAATACACACTCCGTTTAATTGCTTACTCCGTATTGTAATTAAAAGAAAGCGAATGCATATTTAAAAAAAAATTCAAGAGATAGTCAAGGACACTCAAGGAAGGTGAACAAACTTTAACCGTGACAAAAACCAGCTTTAAAGTGCCCCACTAACACAAAACTTACCGGTAGAACTACCGGTAACTAGCCAGTTATACCAAAATAAAGGCAATAATCGATACAATTTGTACGATAAGGAAGCGATATTTAAACTAGGAATCATACTAACCTGTCATTTGGTTCACAATTGTGTCAGGAGTAGTATGTTTGTTGGTTTTTAAAATTACTTAGTTTACAAAACGTTTGCTGAAAGCTTTGTCGAAGAACAAAACTTATAGCGTCAGTTGGTATCGATCGTACAACCTTCCGGCTCTCGCTCCGACGGTCAACCGAAGTCGAAAGTTAAAATCAACCAGCAAAATTTGTTGTTATTTGGTACAATAAATCATAGTATAATTTGTGCCAAAAATGGTTAAAATGATTTACGCTCGTTAATGGTCTGTTCGGATTTCCCCACACTTTGGTCAACCTGATACAATATACTCTGTAAATATTTGCCCGTTACATAGTTTTTACGGGGAAACGATCAAGCTAAAATTCTCGAGGTGACAAATAAATATACTTTGTACGACAGTTTAACTTTGCATGCAAATAAGGCTACGGCACTTTAGCCGAAAACTATCAAAACAAGTGACAAAATTATTGGCAACACTAAAATAAGGAAAAGGGAAAAATAGGAAAACTGTAGCTTTTAACGCTTTGTACGAAACCTTTTAATACGCGTACGTACCATCGTATATGTAAATTCACGCATACCTTATTTGCGGATAAAGGCGTGTACGAGAACTCCCAAAGCCGGCCTTAAGTTAAGTTACATGTACTTTTTTAAGAAAAGTAAAAGGGACAGAAAGAAGAACGAAATGTGAAAAACTGATTTTTATAATTTCCATTTTCCCTCTCTCCCCCTTTCCTATTTAGTTTTTCCCACAAAATTGCCATATGTTTAAAGCCAGTGCCCAGGTAAAAAGAAAAAATGTCGTAGATTTTATGGTAAGAACATGAACGCCGGTTAGCCTGTCGGTTAAGTGTGTAGCCTTTTAATCGAAAGGTTACAGATTTCGAAACTGATCGCTAGCTAGATGGTTGTGTCCTTGGTCAAGGCACTTTACAGACATTGCCTAAACCCAGCGGATTAACACATCACACTGCAATAGCTCCGGTAACCCGACGGTGGGCGCGAGGTGATCTGACGATTGCCGTATGTTAACCCCCTTGGTTTTTCCATTCACGGGAATATAATGAATATCCTATACTATCCTATCCTAACGTCACGAACAAAAATAAACCTGAATGCAGAAAAATTAACCTACGCTATATCTTTGCGACATGACCATTATAGATTCGAAATATATCGATTTCTGTATTAAAAATAATATATCGATTTCTGTATTTCAAGAGATGGAACCTGGGACAAAATATGAAGTTATGTTTACCATCGAATGAACATGGCCAAAATCACAAACTTTAAAAAAGCTAGTCATTTTAAATGCCCGATAACTTAAAATGAAGCCGCCGTGAATAGGGCCTACCCGCTTCACAGTACATTGACAATGAATGCGACGAAACTGTCTTGCCCGATTTGGCGAAAAACTTTTACCCGAAATGTAGACTTTGGCGTATTTTGCGATTACTGTCAGATACGACGGCTAGTAGACAGTGTGTAGATTTGTGACTGTTAAAATGCATGTGGACTTTATTACGTTTAAACAAGAAAACAGTTTGTCGATTTGTGAGTGGTGACTTTTGAAATGTATGTCGGAGTTATTTACGTTTAAAAAAGTTAATGGAAGTTTGAGTTGTAACACAGATAAAACTAAGTGACTCAGTAAATAACAAAATATCTTCTTCGCTGTTGACAGTTTGGGTCAAGACTAAGAACGTAAGTAAGGATGTAACAGCGACTAAGTAAGTTAGTAAATCAGAATATTTTTCCTTTTCTAATGGTCGATTATACACTTTTGGCCGGAAAACAACCCAAACGATTTCTTTAAAATCTGTATACACAAATAATGTTTGGTTAGTTCTTACTAAGAGAGACAGATAAATCTAAATACGTCAGCGTAAGGTTACGCAATATCTAATATTTTTGACCTAGTACGGCCGTGAAATGAAGAATAAGAGGTACGCAGTCGTGTGGCCGAGTGGTTAACGCGACTGATACGTAAACTGAATTATATGCAAAAACGGCCTTACTGCCGAGGCGTTCAGGGTGTTAAAACCTAGCTAGGCCAATATAAATACATAATAACAGGAACCTTTAAGCTGTAAAGATTTTTAATACGATTTTTGTATGTGTACCTGTCGTTCGCGCTAACCAGTCGGCAATAAAAACGGCTAAATCGAATAATTAGTACGTTTTTGTGGCGTGATGGTTAAAACTACTGATATATTATATATATATATATACCTACTCACATATACAACATAAACGGTCTTAGCAACGAACCCAACAAGGGTTCGAAACTATGCCCGTTAAAAAATCAAATACCTTAGAAATTTTTAGTATACAGCGTATAGTGTTTCAGAGAGAACATATATGTATGTAGTTGTATGAATTAACAATATATATAAAGTCCCTTTCCGAATAACTAAGATACGTTTTTACCGAAAATCATTTTTGACCGTTAATATGGTTTGATTGATTCAATATCTTTCATTTTCGCTATAACCGATGGTTATATTTTTGTACGTGGTCATTGGTCAGAATATTCATTAGCATACTCATGTTCTATCAATTGTATACAAATAAATTATGTTAAATTTTCGATTTGGTAATTCCCGTTGCGTCTTTGCTACCAGCAATACCATTGAAATGTTTAAATAAACAACCTATCTATTTCACTAGTGTAATTTATCTGTATATATATATATATATCGTAAATTATCTATTACTATTAATGTAATATCTATATCGTAATTTATACATTTTTATGGTGTTGCAATTTCGTGTTTAATAAATATGTTAATTTGATTGTTTTGGCAAGTTGCCCGAAGTTTTGGGTTTCCTGCGACATTTTAACCGCAATGTATGCTGTCAATTGACAGGGATTATGTGACGGCGATATTCATGACGTCTTTCAAATGAAGCGTTACAGTTGCCGTCAAAATGTCTTAAAAAATCAAACTTTTTGGCGCAAACTCAAATTTATGTTTATTTTCAATGTGTATGGGTGAGTGGCAAATCTGTATTTATGGATGGGTAGTTGAAAATAAAGTCAGATGTATAAGGGCAACCTGAATCACGATTATTTGTGTGTTTAGTTGTTTTGGTTGCATGACACAAAAGCATGTTTTAATGTGAAAAGGGGAAGACATTTCCTGTCAAAAAAGGAGAGCTATGTTAAAATGAATCGTAACAATCAACGAACTATTCTTTTTATTTTTTTAAGTTCTAAACATTGCATTAAACCATTTATGTGACATTTTCAGTGTTATATTTATTAGCCATTTATTTTGTCTTTGTGTTTTATTATGTCTATTTAACCCACGTGTTTTAAATACTGCAGCTTTTCCGCTTTTCCGCTTATTTTTAAATTGTTCTTAATATTTTCCCAACCAAGAAAATAATTTAGGAATTGAATTTTATTTTAAAGAACTGAAAACACATCCGGCGCAGTCATGTACCTCACACTGTTGTTTTTGCTTGGCATGCTTAGTGGAACTTACGGGCAGCGCACCTGCAGAAATTGTAAGTATACTACTGTATAATTCACACAATCACAAGTACAACCAAAGTTGTTTAATACAGATAATTTATACCGAAACCAGCATAGCTCGAAACTTACTCTAGTGACTTACAATCCTTGGTTTAAAATTTGAAATTCAAATACAGCCATTGAGGTATTCAGTGATTTTGGGTTTATTTACGCTAGTTCTATCTAGGACTAGATCCATGGGCATATAGGGTTTAACAGAGCTGTTAACATAAGCTAGAAAAAAGGAAGAACCTGCTCGTGTGTCTCAATGGTTAACGCGACAGATACGTATACCAGTTTCTAAATATAACAACGGTCTTATAAAAGAGCCCACCGTGGGTTTGAAACTTAGTCCGGCAAAATAAGATATCTTTCCAGCACAATTGGATCAAGTCCGGGAATCAGGTTTCGCAATGAACCATTCAGTTCAAATCGATTCTGCCACCGGAAATCTAGATTTGCTCGTTACAATCAAATGGGACTCGGTGATTCCATCAGGTAAGCCAAGTTTTACGATTTAGCTAACCGTTGTGTGTTGAATGGTAAGACGTAAGGTGGTTTGATTGTAACCTGTCGTTTATAGCTAGTTGATTTTGTTTTCGGCAGGGAATTTGCGAACGTTGCTTAGAGTACAATATGCCGCAATTAGTTTTGATTTGAATAATATAAAGTTAAAGTATTTTAAATATTGTATGTTTGCCGTTTTTCTTTGGTAATTTTGCCATTTTTCTTAATGTAACGACGGGGCTAATAATAAACTTTAATAAACCAGGACGCTAAAACTATTTCAGTCGGAACTCTTTGTAACATTTCATATTGGCTTAAATTCAATTATATGACTAAAACAAATTTTGCCAACGAAAAAGGGTGCCTCCAATTACTACTGGATCGCTTGGAACGCTTGGATCGGCGCTTGGAACACTAACCCTAACCTTGATTTGTCATGTTTTAGTTCCGTAATTTTTATACAGTTCAACTTTTTTCAGGTTTTAATATCGACGGTTATTTATATCACATGGGCGAAGACACGTTAACACCGTCTTTACAGGCGTGGGACCACTGCTATCCCGGGTAAATACGATTCTTTTATTTCAAAATCGTCTTCGAATTTTTTTATGATATAACTTTAAAATTGTTAATCCATCACAAGTATTTAAAGATATTACTAAAATTTGCAACGCAAAATATATTAGGATAGACTATGATAGGATATTCATTTTAACCGCTGCAAGTTAAAGCGAATTGAGTGTTATTTAACATACAATTGTTAGATTATCTTGTATCCACCTTAGGTTACAGCAGCTATTGCAATATGTCGCGTATGATTGGTACGTGTCTTCAATTTTGGTAACCCATTAATCCGTTAGGTTCACGTGATTTTGGCTAAGTTGAGAAAAGAAAACAACCGACTAGCTAGCAATCAGTTTCCAACCTCCAAACCCTTTAAGTTAATTTAAAATTGCTAAACCAACCTGGGGAAAACTATATTCCAACGACGAATTAGATGTTGCAGCTAGTTACAATGCGATAGACTTCTATTTCACACCTACGCAACCTCAAAATCTATCAATCAATCAATAGTTCCGCATTTCGTGATATCTATCACCCATCTATATAGGAGAAACTCAACCTGGGTTCGGACTACAAATGAGTCAGTGTGTATCGGGGAACCCCCTCCAAATTGCCCACAAAACCTAACCGCAGATAAAGGTTGCCTGTGCGATATCAACTCATGCTCGTTGACAATGAAGGAGATAGAAACAAGATGTAGAGGCGTCCGACATTTTGTTGGCGCTAACTTTGTATCCACAAGCTTTGTGAGTTTATTTGAAATTTTATGGCACGGTCCTATGGTCGAATGTTTAACGTGGCCGATACATATACCTATAACCTTACAAATAAACGGTCTTAGTTGTGAGCCCATTATAGGTTTAAAACCTGACCCAGTAAAGTATGTGGCTAAACTAAAATACGATAGATAAGATTGTCAGATTGATCCTGACGGCTGACGACGGTTGTTACAATAAGAGTTTCTTTTTCCAGTAGAAATAATGAATTGATAAAAGAGTAAAATGCAATACTATATTCATAATACGACAGTTTTTTTAATTGCAATGTTTTTCTTTTACATATACCACAGTAAAACGAAACGTTAACTTATAATGTGTAACGTAAAACCTCGATTTAAGCGTCATGCTCTATTTTTTTCACCCTCACCATGCAGTGGGGTTGAATTAGCAATTGGCGCTCTATATTTTGACTAGCTTGTTGGAATTTTGGAAAAATAAATTTAATTTATGATAAGAAAACAATTTAACATTTAAAGATCAAGAATAAATACTTTTTTTTCGATGTAGTAAACCTTTGAAAACTAATCATCATCATGGATGAAAAATGATGGTCTATTACAGGTGGCGTTCAATTAGAGTGTGGCGCTCTTTTTTAATCCTTTCTTTAAAGTGGTGGTCTATTAGAGCAATCAAAAAGAGATTGCGCTCAAATAGAGGTTTTTCGGTAGTCTAACTAAATATTTCTGTTTAGGATACTCGGATGTTGACTTTTAAAGTTGAGTTTTTCAAACATTACCAATTCCGTCTGAGGCCGCATTACAGGTAAGTTAAATAAGAAGGTATAGTTATATTCTGTCTGTATAGTTGTCTGTTTTGGTCGTTTAATGATAACCAAACTATTTTAGACAAGCAAAAAGTGCCCTCCTAAAAGAAAGCATTAAAATAACATCCCTGTAATGAATTTGTGGCAATTTTTGACACAATGACCTTCGATGTGACGAACAAATAACTTACCGATCCTAAATAAATGACTAGGATAGGATAAAATATTTTTGTTTAGTCGTCGAATTACCTTGTGTCCACCATCGGGTTACCGGAGCTATTGCAGTGAGTTTTCTTTAATTTAGTAGAACTCATCAATCCATTGGTTTAAGGCAATTAATATCCGCTAAGTGCCTTGCGCAAGAATACAACCGACTAGCTCTGAACCAGTTTCGCACTTGTAAAGGTTAAAGGATACAGTGCAACCATTCGGCTGACATACCGCGCACTAATCCACCAAGCAAATCTGTTGGACAAACGAGAATACATAAACTACTACATAAAGCACTCTATGTAGTAGTGGGTAGTAAACATTATTACCTATAATCAGACGATCAAGAGGGAAATCTACAATACACTTAATGCAAACGGCCGAATACAACCCACTGAATAAAACCGATACAACTTAGTGATTATAACAGGCCAATTTCATGTAATAGGCATAGTACAAAACGAATAACCCAACGTTTAACTCCCTCCTAACACAGAGAAGCGGTTCGACTTATAAGTAATCTGTACGAAGTACCAGCATTTTCAGACTGTGTGCAAACAATACGAAACGACTTTCCACATATGACCAACTTATCAGTTGAAAATCTCTGTTGCGGTAAGCCATATTACAACAGCTTCGTCTGTAGTGTTATCTTTATAGATAAAAAGAGAGTTTGCACAAGTTTTAACTTGGATTTCTTTTTTTTAACGGCGCTAAATTTCGAACCCATGATGGCATCGTCACTAAAACTGCCTTAAACTAGAATCGTTCCATATGAATATTGAATAGGTCTCGTTAATTATTTTACCACACTACCGTTCGACGTACACGTCTATACAACGACCTAATTAGTGTATGCGACACTTGACCTACTACCGTTTAGCTTCTAATAGGCAATTTGCTTTAGTCAGTCTTACAATGACAACTAAATACGCTGTGGCTGAATATGGTTTGAGATCTTATTGTAAGGATATTCTCTTGGGTTACGCTTAGCAAACATTGCCTGAAACCAGTGGGTTTTAATGGTTTGAACTACAACTGTAAGGATTGTCTAAATATACAGCACACTGCAATAGCTCCTGTAACCAGACTGTGGGTACGAGGTAATCTGACGGTTATCTGTGTTATAACGCCCACCGCGTTTGCAATTTCTGGGATACACATGAATATACTGTCCTATTGTATGCCCACATTTGTGTACAAGAACGGACCTATAAACGAGCACATTGCTATTTCAAAACTTAATCCAATAAAAAAAGAATATTAATAGTATTTGTCACGAAACTTTCTCCTAATCTTATGTTAATTGCCACATTATAACAAATCTAGCTTAAATATATACCATCTAAGCCTTAACTTAATCCACTATTTCAAAGTCATTGATTTCGACTTGAATTTTAGCTGCTGGCGTACCACAGACAACCCCCCGTGACGTCACAATTGGTCGTTTTATACCGGACATTAGAAATGGTGGCGTTACAGACGTTAGTGTTGAAATAACTTGGAGGCCTCCAGTTACCCAGGAAAATTTGGTCGACGTCGAAATTTTAATTTTTTCCAATGACGTCACAGTTATGCCACCGAACAGAAAGGTATTTGACGTAACAAATAACATGACGTTAAAGAATTTGAATAATTTCGTGCACCTATACCTATTAAAGTTGTAAATTAGCTGGAACCTGCGTTTGGTAAACATAGCTAAATACCATTTACACAGTACTGGTTTTACTCTATTACATAATATATTACACATTAAATATCATGGTGGGGTTACTGTTTTATTAAATACTATAATCTAGTTACTGGTTACTGTGAATAGGAAAACCAAGGGGTTAACACACAGGCAATCGTCACATCACCTCGCTCCCACCGTCGGGTTACCGGAGCTATTGGAGTGTGTTTCGTATGATTCACGTTCCTTTAATATAGTAGAACCCAATAATCCGCTGGGTTCGGCTGAAAGGCCATGCACTAACCGACCATACTTAATAAGTATTTAACTCAATATCATATTCCATAGTTACTGGTTCCATTATATTACATAACCAAGATACTGCTTTTATTAAAGGCCATATTCTAGTTACGTATTTCTATAAATGCCAAAATAGGGTTTCTGGTTTCACTAAATACCATAATCTCGTTACTGATTTCATTTAATATCATAATCGGGTTACTAATTTTACTAAACACCATACCCGAATAGTTTCAGTAGAATGTGTATTTATCACTTAATAAAAAAAGCAAGAATAAATTTAATTTTTGTTTATAAATTTCCCGACCTAATGTATTTTACTAATTCTTTCAGATTATTATATGTTTATATAATCGTTCGCTTTTAGACGGTTGAAGTAATGTTGGTGGCCCGGAACGGTTCGGTGTGCGATCTCAACCCAAGTTTAACTTACAAAGTAAACGTCACCGGCTTGCTGGTCGGTGAAAGTTACACGGTGATAGTTGAACCGAGGTATAATACTTCTATCTGTCTCAATAGGCAATGTACGACATCAACTACATTTACACCAGGTATGAAATAATTGGGTTTGGTGTTTTGATTGCCTCTTACCTTTTTCGGTGGTTCACAATCCGTTTAGCGTAATGGTATACGGAAAGTATGGAAACTAAATCATTTTAGTTTTCTCCTAAGAGTTTTCGACGTTAAGTTAATTTTAGTTTTAGGGTTTGACATCAGTCAGGGAAAAAATATACTCCAAAGTTAAATGACAAATTATGCAGAACTACACGGCAAAGTTCATTCTCGCTTGTAACTGCACAATTGGTTTACGCGCAATAAGTTTGTTCATGGTTGTCACTTTACGAATTACCGATCTGTCAAAGTGAATTTTCCAAACACTACGAGGAACATGGATAAATCCTTTGATGTGGATTTCTCTCACAAGTTATCCAACAATAAACGTGGATAAATCCTTTAATGTGGGTTATCCCTACAAGATATCCGACGATAACTGTGAATAAATCCTCTATTGTAGATTTTTCCCACAAGTTACCCAACAATAATCGTGGATAAATCCTTCAATGTGGGTTATCCCTACA
Organism: Ciona savignyi; assembly: GCA_000149265.1. Lineage (NCBI taxonomy): Eukaryota > Metazoa > Chordata > Ascidiacea > Phlebobranchia > Cionidae > Ciona > Ciona savignyi. The sequence goes on along the minus strand of CH002073.1, from coordinate 416,045 downwards.
AGTTATCATACGATAACCGTGAATATATCCTTTAATGTGGATTTCCCCCACAAGTTATCCGACTATGACCATGGATAAACCCTTTAATGTGAATTTCACTTACATATTAACAGACGATAACTGTGGATAAATGTGATTTTTCCTTACAAGTTATCGGGCGATATTTGTGCATAAATCTTCTAATGTGGATTTGGCCACACACCTGGATATAATTGTTACATTCAACGAGTATAAAAATCAAATTACTTTTTGTTTTTAGAAGTGAACGTATGTTTACCGGGGTGGAACGTTTGTGACGTCAATGCCACGTGTTCAACAAATACGACAAATGCAGCGACCAACGCAACTTGTACTTGCAGTACTGGCTTTGAAGGAAACGGGTTCACCAACGTTACAGGTGCTCTTTATTTATTGGAATATGAATACAATATTTATCCTCGGATATTAGCAACATTTGAAACTCAAGTTTGACTTAAAATTACCGACATTGTTTTTTTTGTATTTTTCAACGGGCCAAGTTTCAAACTTATGTTGAATTGTCACCAGGCCGTTTTAAAATGGCTCCTATATACGAATCAGTCGCCTAAACCTTTTTACCACATAACCGTTTATATATGGTCTCTACCACAAGACCGTTTATATATAGTCTTTTTTAGAGGACTCAATTTCGATCCTGCAACGCACTCATCAGAGACCACTTTTGTATATTTTCTTTCGTGTATGGAACGATAGCGCTAACCATTCGTTCACGCTGTCACAATGGTATGAACTCACAGATTAATCTAGTACAGTGTGTATGGATTTTAATCGCAAGATTTGAACTGTTTTGAAGAAGAGCAAGAGGGCGATTCTAACAACAAATTTTATATAAAACAATCTCAGTAGCGAGTCCATCATGGTTTTAAACCTTGGTGTTGTAAAAACGTTAGTCGAATGTTAATGCGACCAATTAATATATACATTTCGACAAAAAAAATGTTATTAGCGGCCAATTTAACACGGGGTTCTAAACTTGGCTCAGTAAAAAAGAGGGAAATTTTGGAAGTTAATGACTCATTCTGTTTAAAGTTCTGGTTCGCTAACAAACAAAACGAAATTTGTGCTGTAAAAGTTTTCAAAGCATAAAGCGGTTTCCGGAGCTATTGAATTGAACCACATATGTTTCGCCTGGTTACTTGTATAAATACAGCCTTTAACAACACTGCACAAGCATCAAAACTGTAGCAAGGCAATATTAAAAATGTAACAATAAATATATTTTGATAATCAAAATTACATTATGCCAAACCTTTTTGTAATTGCATGATTAACAAACTCGACAAGACGCTATGTAAAACGTGACAACCTTTAAAGTTTTAAACTACTGTGCAGAGTTAAGACATATGTTTTTGTAAAAAGGTTATAGGTCATTTTACCTTGGCTAAATTTTGAGGTAATTTTATGCTAATTTTAATAATAACTTAATAAGCTTTTTATATCTATGGCGATTGTTTATTTCTTTCTTTTGTGGGTAATCCCCACACGAGGATTTCCCCACAGTACAATTAACTTTTTGTTTGTTAATAGCTAATGAGTGATATTTAATTTTATTTACCCAGGTTAATACTAAACGGTCTCGTGAACATTCCTAAACGAAATTGTTTGTTTTAGTTGTGTTTTTTACATCTTAAAATAGCGAATAAAGGAACACACACTCTAAATAATAAAAGTAAAGAATAATAAAAAGGATAAACTAAAGTTGTTAGAAAAACTAAAGTCGTTATGGAAAAAAAATTAAACAATTTAAGAACATGTATAAACGTTGCTATGAAACCCAAAGTAAATTGCTCAACCATATTTTCTAAACTTTAAAGCGTTTTAGCACAATTTATTAAAACATATTTGTCTGTTCCGTCGACTCCACAAACGAAACTGACCCAAAAGAAGTTGCGACGCAAAAATTACAGAAAATCAGACATCTAAATAATCAACTAAAACTAATTAATGGGAAAACGGCCACCGTAAAAATGAAAAAAAATTAAACAATTTAAAATTACTAAAACAGGCACAAAAACAATAATTAGCATTTTTAACTTTTAACCACATAAGTTTGTTTATTCTTGCTATGTGAAGTAATCAGCTAAAAAGAAGTAATGTACGGCATTTACTAAATTCAATTCATTTTTCCAACTCCAGGTCAGCTAGGCAACGGTTGCACAGATATAGATCATTGCGTAGCTGCGTTGAACCCGTGTACGCAGTCAGCAGTGTGCGTCGACAAACCAGCCCCGGAGCTCGGAGCGACTTGTTTTTGCTCCAGCCATTTCTTTGGTGATGGGTAATTGAATTTTCTAATCTTTTTAAAACTTATTTATATATTTTTACCAGGCTAAGTTTTAAACCCGTGATAGGCGAGTCGCTAAGAATTTGTTTACAATTACTAGGTGTTTTAGCAACCATTGTTTACCACAGTTTAAAATAAGTTGCCCACAAGATTACGGCGAGACACGCTCCTGAACTATTAAGTGCCTTATCGTAGATAAAGTGACCTTAAACCAAAACATACAGTTTTGTGACAAGCTCCAAAAACAGCTGTTAAATATTATGGTTAAATATGGTCCGGTTTCCCAATCCATAAAACACAATTACATTGGTCAAATACGATCTGGTTTCTCAGAGAATAAAAACTTCCACTATAGTCAAATACGGTCTGGTCAACCAGATTCATCAGACACTTTCACTGTTTTTTGTCAGGTTCAAATCTGGAAAAGATTGTACACCAATATCCACCCTCATTCTCGCAATTACCATCCCAACCGTCTGTTTCCTGCTCTTTCTCGTGGCCTGGAAAGTTCGGGTTCATATGGTTCGCAAAAAAGAACTGACATGGTCGGAATTTGTTGCAAATAAAAGCCGAATGGTCGATTTTGTTGCTACCAGAATGACAGAGGTAAGCATAAACATTCTTGCTCACCCTTCTTCGCAATTTCCGAAAAGTGGTTAGAATAGAAAAAATAAACCGGTTAGTATGGTGGTTTAGTGCTATGCCTTTCAACCAAAAGGTTAAGGATTCAAAACTGTTCACGAGCTATTCGATTGTGTCCTTGGACAAGGCAGTTAGCGGACATTGCCCGAACTCACCGGATGGGTTTTACCAAATAGCTCCGGTAACCCTACGGTGGGCACGAGCCTTCACCCCTTGGTTTTCCCATTCATGGGGATAAACATGAATATCCTAACCTATTCTATTCTGTATTTACTACTTCCGTTTTATTCGTTTTATTGGGTTAGGGAGGGGATTTGGACAGTGATTTTTTATATAAAATTTCGTACTGTTAATTATGAATTCTATCCAAGGAAAGCAATTGCTTGCCGACTTTTGGTGAGAAATGGGAATTAGACCGAAATAAAATCAAACTCGAAGAGATATTAGGGAGGGGAAATTATGGAATTGTACATAAAGGTCGTGTGCAAGAGAAAGATTCGTCGAGGATGGTTGCAATTAAAACTATGAAAGGTAAGAACCCATTGGTTTAAAACTGTAAAAATCTTTCCAACTTATTTAAGGCAAAGTAATATTTATGTCTCTGACATATAGAACACTTTGAAATAGTTTCGCTGAAACGATTGTGGCGTGTATTCGCCTGATGTCTGCCATGAAATCACCTACCTGTTCTTACCAACTTGATTAAATATGTTTTTAATTAATCTATTTATTTAGTCTTAGAGTGACACGCGTGTACATATGGAAACAAATTTGACTTACAGAAACGGCGACCTATAACAGTAACCGACAAAAACTTACTTTCACAGATGGGACTCACTCCAAAGAGAGATTGCTTGAGTTTCTGACTGAAATTAATTTCATGCTGAACATTGGAAATCATCCAAACGTGTTGTCTGTTATTGGGTGTTGCACTGTAGATAAACAAGTGCTTTTGGTCACCGAGTTACTAAAGTATGGAGATATGCTGGGGTTTTTACACAGTGCAAGAGAGGTAAGGACGTAATACTACGAGGACACATGTCAGATTACCGCATACCCACAATCAGGATTGTGTATGTCCGCATTCAAAATTCCGCTTTTCCAGCGTCAGTGTGTTGTGTATGATTGAGGCGTTCTTTCAATTTTGGTAAAACGCATAAATTCATTGAGTTTAGGCACAAACTGGTGTCTTGCCCAAGGACACAACCGTTTAGCGAGCCACCAATTTCTCATTGAAACACTTCGGCTGAAAGGCGACTCACTGACTTATTAAGTTATTCCGATTAATTTGTTCATATCAACCACAAAACATCACGACGGTTCAAAATAAATCAACACTCCAAACTTCATTATACTTCGAAACATATTGACCTCTTTAAACTTTTTCAACAGCCCGAAAAACGCAAAAACGACCCTTTATATTGCATCACTGAGAAAAGTTTGTGGAAAATGGCCCACCACGTTGCACTAGGAATGGAGTTTTTGACCAAATCCCGAATTATCCACGGCGACATTGCAGCGCGGAATATACTTGTCGGGAAAGACTTAGTTTGCAAAATTTCGGATTTTGGACTTGCCAACGACGTATACCGGTTTGTGCATTAAATAAGCTTTGTTATATAGCAGTATACCTAAGGTATTGTCAGCAGTGTATTTTTGGAACCGAATCTACTCTCCTATTGGCATTTGATGCCACAAACCACACTAGCGTAGTAATCAATAATAGTTTATTTAAGAACTAACAACTCCTCGAATATAATGTAGTGTAAGATATATTCTCTGTTTCTATATAGAAATATGGAAACAGCCGAGTAGCTAGCGACCAGACTCGATCGGACAACCTTTCCATTGAAGATTGATCACAAATCCGCCAAGTTATGAGCCCGAATAAATAATGTGTAGCAAATTAGTATTGGATGATTTATCCAGATTTATCGTATGCCTCACAGTTTGTAAAGTCACAGTGGTTTGTTGGCGGCCTGTCGACTGTTGTCGTTAGACCTTTTAAAAAAAAGTCTTATAAAATATAAAAAAAGGACATCACTAAAAGGAGAAAAAGAAGGGAAGGAGGAAAACTTCTCACTAAAATTACGGAAACTAATTTAAACCCTGCTCTAAACACTAATCTCAACCCAGAACTAACCCCAACTCCAAGCCCATGTTCAAAATTAGCTGTAATGTCATAATCTAGTTTTTAGTGTGCAGTTTTTCTCCATCCCGCCTTCCCGCTTCCCCTCCTTTTAGTTTTCCCCTATAAAAAACTAGCCAACAGTTAACTTACCTTTAGACATAATGTTCCAGGTACGGGTTGATCAGAGGCAGAACTGAGAGGTGTGTGCCTTATAAGTGGATCAGTCCTGAGCGAATGATGTCCGGGGAAGTCCCTATAACAAGCAGGAGTGACGTGTAAGTCCGTGACGTATCTGTCTTGGTATTTTGCTATTACAACAGAAAGTTTTTCTAACCTAGAAATATAAAACGCGGAACGACGGAAGAAAGAAAAAAAGTTGAAACTTTTGACTGGGTGTCAGAGTTCCAAAAATTGCACAAATTTCTTATCAAACCATGTTTTTTTCGACTAGTGATTTTTTATTTAAAACATACGTCAAATAATAATTTCATATACTAATTTTATAAATATTTGTTTAATATTTCTAGGTAAATGAACATTTGCAAACATTTGCGATCCACAAAATGGGTGGATTTTATTTCAATTTGATTGTTAAATTAACTTTAAGTTAAACAATTACATAGAACCGTCTATCTATGTCGGTAGAAATTACATATTACACAGACAGTAGTTATTGTATTATATCAACCATAACAACAGTACATTAATACAACAACCTTTAACCTTCGATGTGCAGTTTCTTTGCTTTTTCCTTTTTCTGTCCTTTTTATTATTAAAGTACATAGAAACAATTATTTAACTGGTATATATATGGAATAAAAGTTATTCACCTAGTATATATATGGAATAAAAGTTATTCACTTAGTATATATATGGAATAAAAGTTATTCACCTGGTATATATATATGGAATTAAAAACTCTTTCATCACAAAACTTACGATTAATTTCTCGCTAGTTGGTCTTTCGGGAACCTTCTATACGAAATGGTGACCTTAGGATGTGCACCATTCCCAGGGATTGAACAGGTGGATCTTCTGAACAAGATAAAGGAAGGCTACCGTATGAACCGGCCTTCGTCTTGCTGTCCTGAGATGTAAGTTTGTAATTTTTACAGGGCTGGATTTCGAATCCTCGATAGACTCGTCACCAAAACGATGTTTGTATTAGGATAGAATAGGATATGATAGGATATTTATGTTTATCACCGTGAATGGGAAAACCAAGGAGGGTTAACACACGGGCAATTGTCAGATCACCTTGCGCCCATCGTCGGGTTACCGGAGCTATTGTAGTGTGTTGTATATGATAGATACGTTGCTTCAATTTGGCAGAACACTTAATTTACTGGGTTCAGGCAATGACCGTAAAGTGCCTTGCCCAAGGACAAAACCGATTAGCTTGCGACCAGCTTTGCACCTGCAAAATCGAAAGGCGACGCACTAAACCGCCAGACTAACCGGCCGAAATATTAAATGGTATATATGTTGGTCACATTAACCATTCGGCTTCGTCTTTATTTGACCAATTTAGTTCATCTGTAGCGCGTAGAAACCCTAGTGGCTTACGTCTTGTACTGCAATAGCTCTGGAAACCTATTACAAATTGTTGTTTGTAATCGAGACGTTTCTTTAGTTTCAGTAGAGTCCATTAACCCAATGGACTTGGGTGGTATCCACTAATTGCTTTATTTAAAGACCAATCAGTTAGCGACTAGTTTCAAGAAACTTGGCTCGGTCAAGAAAAAACAACGTTGGGCTTAAGGGTACGATTGTTAGGTTAAGAATAAAAAAAAGCCTAAATTGTCCACAAATTCCGTTGTTAGTCCATTTACATGCTTTCATTTTCTACCCATCTATACTAATTTTTTTTATTATTAAAGTCAAAAACAGATTAATACAGTAAATGAAATATTCTTAACTTTTTGAGGTTATCTCATATTCTTGCGGGTTGATGAAGTTTTGCGTGAACAGTTCTTTATACTGTTTAAAATAGTTAATTCCCGTAACCTCATAATATTGCTAAAGTTATTTGTACAGAATAGAGTCCTGGGATAACCGTGCGAAAATAATTTTTAATAATATACTACTTTTGAACAACGTTACCTGGTTTTCTCAGTTGTTAAATCTTATAGTTTGAAAAGCGTAATCAGTTAGCGTGACGCATTTATATTCACTGCATTTTAAGTGTGGAGGCATTTTAAATGTTTTTAATCTGTTTTTGTTATGTGTCATAACATTTCGCTATAGGTCAGTAAGCAACAATAAGGAATTCTCAAAAACATTTTGGCAATATTCAAATTAGGGGGAAAATTTTATATATATATTTTTTGAGGGGGATAGGATTGGATATTCGTGTTTTATCTCCGTATGGAACACGGAAGAAGTGTTAATGCACTCGAGGAGTTGTAAGTTTATTTCAAGAATACGTAAAGGAGTTGGCCAATCTACAGATTACACTGGCCAATCTACAGATTACATCGCAGGCTGGGTTATCGGAGCTATTGCGGTGTGTGTTCCAGTTCACGGGTATAAACCTCAAAAATCCTATCCTGACCCAATGTAACAAATTATATATATTTATATAAGGATATCATCTAATTTGAATACTACCAAAATGATTACCCTATCGCACATATAGGCATTTTGCAATAATCTAATCAAAAATCTGTGTGTTTTTTTTCTGTTAAATTCTTCATTAGTACTGTTTCGATTTCACAGCATTATATGTGCAACAGTACATTTTAGAACTTTGAAATGTTGGTGTTGAAAGATCTAATATATTCTATAGGTACACATTGATGAAAAAATGCTGGAAATTTGACCCTTGGAAGCGGCCAACGTTCCACCAAATCGTTAAAGAAACCTCTAACGCCATCTTGGGGATGAAGAGTGTGCATAATGTAGACCTTACGGAGGCGGTAAAGAGCGGTGCTTTTTCGGACATTTAAGAAGTCGTTTCGTCGAATGTTAACACGACTGATTGATAGACAGAATGCCGTTTAAAAACGTAAGGACGATCCCTTTATGGGTTTGAAATTTCTACCTTTCGTTTTTGTCTTTTATACCAAAACTTCACAACATTATCCTAAACTTGTTATAAGATTTTGTCTTTTATACTAAAAGCTATGTGGTACTCGTAGACGAAAATATATTGTTTATCATCGTGAATGGGATAATGCAAGGAGCGTTATTACCCAAGCATTCGTCAGATTTACGCCCTCCGTAAAGTTAAAGGAGCCATTGCAAAGTGTTGTGTAAGATTAACATTTTTCTTTAATTTGTGTAAAAACCTTTTATCCATTGGACTTGGACAATATCCGCTTAGTGCCTTGACCAAGGAAACAATCACTTCAAACCTAAATCGCCCGGTTGAAAATGGACATAATCCCAACAAACTATGCGATCAGCCTTGTTCCTTAATTGTCAACTTTCCAATAACGTATATCGTTTCTGTAATTCAAGGATGAATATGGTTAAGTCAATGTAAGACAATAGTGCTTGTTGCTTTTATACATTTGTATGACGTGTTTAAGCCTTGTATAAAACAGGTGTAAATAATAACGTAGTTATCGTTGACTGTGATAACTTGGAAAATATAGTATTTGGGCAATTATGTTCTTTACTCTTGATGAAAAAAAACATAAGCGGCGTTAACACACAAGCAACCTCTAGATTACCTAACGTTGGGTTACGCCGTTACGGTATTTATTGCAGTTTGTTGTGGATAATTAAGGTGTTTCTTTAATTTGGTAAAACTCAATTCCCGGCCGCTGGTACAACAAGTCGTACTTTGATAAAAATTAATATCTGGACACATTCATCAGGTCATACTCCTTGTAGAATTTGACACCTTTTACCATAAAATCAGCATAAATCAACAATATAGTCTTATATTGCTGCGTACCATTTCGGCCATGCTGCTGGAAATAAACCACATCACCATTTTTATCCCCATCTCTCTCCTCCCTTTCTCCCTTTCTCCCTCCATTTCTCTCCGCTCCCTATACCTCCCTCTGTCTCTCTCTCTCTTGCTCCCTCTATCCCTCGTTCTCTCTTCCATCACTTTTTCTCTTCAGTTTCTCTTTCTCTCTATTTCTTGCCCCATCTGTTGCTGTACATTTTGATGTTAAAAACCTATCGTGATTATACGCTATATCAGCGGTTCCCAAACTGGGCGCCGCGGCGCCCTGGGGAGCCGCGAGACTTTGCCAGAGGCGCCGCGAAAGCATGCGGAAGTTGCTGCATTTATTATATTGTTTTCTCACAAAAAAATTACAGTACATGTGTTAGTTGGAGATGTATGAGCCTGGTGTGCAACCCCATAAAGTAATCGTTTTACTTGTTAAAAATCCATTGTTCGGTGTTAACTGCCACTATTTGCTGACTAACGTTGCATTGTTTTCGAATAATGGTTTGTCAAATAACTGCTTTGCATTGATTGACTGTTCGTCACTTCAGTGAATAGTTTTGAAGAGTTTGAATGGTTATCAAAGTGCGTACTAGTCTAGATATACAATATACAATACTTGTAGTTTGAAAATTTTGGCTTTATGAGGGAGCCGCAAGGTTTAATAAGTTTACAAAAGGCGCCGCCAACAAAAAAGTTTGGGAACCGCTGCGCTATATCTTTCTGCATGCATAAACGACCTAATTCTAATCACTCTTGGTATAACTCATACAAAGCGCACAACATTTGTTTCTGGAAGCAAACACTAATGGCTTTGTGGGCTTGCGCTTTCTTTGTAATTTACTGACCGTGGCGTTAGCTGAGCTTGTTTAGGCTGGCTGCCTAACGGTCTCTCGCAAGCTGCGCAGCGGAATGTCTAGTTTCCACAGAACGCCCACCAAATGTGGTAGCCACGATTTATAAAGTCTTAATCTCAAAACTCGAAGTCTATAACTCTTGATTCGGTTTAGTTATGGGTCCCATTTGAAAAATTGGGACACATATTGTTTTTGTCCGTTTTTTTTTTTCTTTTTTTTTTTCTTCGTCAAACGCTTGACAGGCATGGCATGGCGCCCCGACATCTACCAGAAGGAATAATGGAATCGCAATGAAACTTGGTGATTTTTTAGACAACATGGCCTAGATATGCAGAAACCAAAATTTTGGGTAATTAATTTAGGGGAATTCCCCTTGGACGTTAAAAACCAAAACGGTCATTTTTTCTAAAAAATTAGCTTTTTAGGCCATAGCGCTTGAATGGCTGCTCCAATGTGAATCAAATTTGGTGGAATGTTAGTGCACTAGTCACTGATTTAACACTTAAAAGAAATAAAAAAATTACCTAGGGAAATACCCTAAAAATTAAACTTTTGCTGTTAAATGATAATTGTGACAGGCATGCTATGGCGCCCCGACATCTACCAGAAGGAATAATGAAATCGCAATGAAACTTGGTGATTTTTTAGACAACATGGCCTAGATATGCAGAAACCAAAATTTTGGGTAATTAATTTAGGGGAATTCCCCTTGGACGTTAATAACCAAAACGGTCATTTTTTCTAAAAAATTAGCTTTTTAGGCCATAGCGCTTGAATGGCTGCTCCAATTTAAATCAAATTTGGTGGAATGTTAGTGCACTAGTCACTGATTTAACACTTAAAAGAAATAAAACAATTACCTAAGGAAATACCCTAAAAATTAAACTTTTGCTGTTAAATGATAATTGTGACAGGCATGCTATGTCGCCCCGACATCTACCAGAAGGGTTAATGAAATCGCAATGAAACTCGGTGATTTGTTGGACAACATGGTCTAGATATGCAGAAATCAAAATTTTGGGTGATAAATCTAGGGGAATTCCCCTGGGACGTTAAAACCAAAACGATATTTTTTTCTAAAAAATAGCCTTTTTTGGGCATAGCGCTTGAACGACCGATACAATTTGAATCAGATTTGGTGGAATGTAAGTGCATTAGTCACTGATTTAACACTTAAAAGAAATAAAAAAATTACGCAGGGAAATACCCTAAAAATCGGATTTTGTTCTCTAATTATGATTCTGACAAGCATGCCATGTTGCCCCGAAATCTAGCAAAAGGAGTAATGAAATCGCAATAAAAATTTGACATTTGTAACAGAACATAATCTAGATAAGCAGAAACCAAAATGTTGGGTAATGAATCTAGGGAAATTCCCCTGAGACGTTAAAAACCAAAACATTTTTTTCTAAAAAATTAGATTTTTTGGGCATAGCACTTGAACGGCTGCTGTAATTTTAATAAAATTCGGTAAAATGTTAAAACATTAGACACTTTGTGCCAATTAAAAAAAGAAAACATTTAATTAGGTTAATTTACATGAAAACAAAGATATGTTCCTAAATTTTGATTGTGGCAGACATGCCATATCGCACTGACATCTCCAACAAGAAGTCGACAAATCAGATTAAAACTTTAAGAATTGTTACTTAACATGACTCACTTATGCAAAAACAGAAACTTATCTACCAAACCCAGGGGAATTCCCTGAAATCAGGAAAAACTAAATCGGGCCGTTTTGGAAATTTAGCTTTATTTTACTACAGCGCTTGAAAAGAAGCTATAATTTAAAACATTTGTGGTAAAATGTTCGTAAATTTAAAACGTTTATTCTTTATTTAACTAAAAATGTAAATTAAGTTTGGTCTGTTAACTATGGGACCCATGCGTTTATGCTTGCAGAAACAAACTACATACTCAGTGTATAAAATACAAATTGTGGTTAGGGACCCTGTAGCCTGAATATAGGGTATACAACATGTGTTTTACAAATAGTGGTGGTTAACACGTGGTTGACACTCTCTAGTTGTATTCTGCGTCTCATTCAATATAAAGTTACGTTCGCAAAGCAAGTTACTCAGTACGTTATTAGCATCACGCAAGTTATCTAGTAGTTTATTTTAAATTTCCAGAATATATAGGGAATTTACAAGGTGCGAAAAGTTTACGTGCCAGACGTTTCACATCTGCACGTTTGACTAACTGTGGGGAATTAGGTGGAAAAACTATGTTAATGATTTAAACCAGAGAAATACAAAGGACCATACAAGGTGGTAATTACGTACAAAGTAATAACACGTGAGGGTCGGTAAACTTCTAACGCAAAAAAACGACGTTAAAACACAAAATATTTTAGACATAAATTAAAACAAATATATATTAATAAAGGTACCACAACATCTCATTTTTTCCACATTTTGTTAAGTTTGAGAATATAAAATCACGGTCTCGTTGAGCATTTCGGATGTTCAGTCGAAATAACCATCGAAGTCATGTGGTAAACGATCTCACGAAGTTTGGAGCGTTTCACATGTTTATCCTGCAAAAACTAGAATAACCTGGTTGGGAGAATTAAGTACAAAGCTAGAATTATGCAATCGTGCATTAAAATCTGGTGTCGTGTATGTTAATGCGTGATAAATGTTATCTGATATGTGGTGAAAGTGACATCTCACATTCAAGGTAGCAACGCCACAATTTGCATCACATGAGCCATATTTCCATACTTTGCCAGCTAATAAACCAAGGCGTGTACGCCTGGTGACTCACTTCCGAGTGAGCATGAAATAAATGCAGCGATGATCTCGCTAATGCGACGAAAGCGCAATTAATAAAAACGCAAAAAAACAAAAACCGAGCGACCTGTCATATATAGTTTTCACGACTCGTAACGAATAAGGAGAAATAAACTCGTTCGGATGTGTTTCCATCAGCGAACAAAAGCATAATATCAATATGCAAAACATAAGCCGTGTCTCGTCATTACTGTGCGGTGTTTGTAAAAGCCTGTTTTACACACGAAATGTATTCGGAATATCCGACACATTGACTGAGAGGCGATTAGACAATTAGAAATCGCATTTACATGCGGCGCGATTACCATAGCTGTACGAAAATACGCTGGTATCGTTTAATAAACTGTGGCTTTGTGAAGCGGGTACGCTCACTTATTTACACAGCAAGAGCGCAAACGCGCGGGGCAGGGGCTATCTGACTTCGCAGGATAAGAAACAAAACTCGAGCCGCTGCTAAAACGAGTGTGTAATCGCTTGAACGAGACGCATAATTTGCGTGAGGCGATTAAAAGAAAACTAACGCCTTGTCGGCGGTAACATTGAAAATCTGGAGCGAACGAACAAAACAAACGTCGTCGACGTGTAAATGCGCCTAATATACCGGATGGGTTGGCGCAGCATGGCATCATTGACTCAAGCTCATGATAGCATAATCGTAAAAGCGTTACTGACCTTGTTTAAGATGGAGTGCATGTGGCAATTGTTGAAGGCGCGTTTGCTCTTCGTGTTTGAAAGAAGTCTGTAAAGTAAAACACCGATATTATGCATTCTTGCAATAGCCTAGTACCATTCAACCAAACCAGGAACACTAGTATTTGCAATCGTTGCAGAATAATCATTACATAGCATAAAAATAAAAATAAAACAAACAAAACACAATCTAGAAGTTACAAAAATAATAATACAACCCTTTCATATTTCGTAAAAGGAACGTGGTATTGCATAGTCTCTTCTTTCGTCGGCGGAGAGGATGCTTATCAACTTGATTTGAATAGAGTGCGTTGTCTTGTTAGTCACCAACTTCGTCCAGCGAAAAGGGGCGTTTCTTACTTGATGCTTGAAGTTGCTTGGTTTTGAATTTGTTTCTTAGATAAATTGCGTTGGGCCACTCGTCTTTGTACTTAAAACTTCTAGTTGAAGTTGACGTCGGAAATTGTTCGTTTCGGTAAGGTGCGTGTCCATTATCACGTCGGGGTCACCAATATGGGCTCGCGCTTTCTTTGTAATTTACTGACCGGGGCGTTAGCTGAGCTTGTTTAGGCTGGCTGCCTAACGGTCTCTCGCGAGCTGCGCAGCGGAATGTCTAGTTTCCACAGAACACCCACCAAATGTGGTAGCCACGATTTATAAAGTCTTAATCTCAAAACTCGAAGTCTATAACTCTTGATTCGGTTTAGTTGTATTCTGCGTCTCATTCAATATAAAGTTACGTTCGCGAAGCAAGTTACTCAGTACGTTATTAGCATCACGCAAGTTATCTCAAAAACGTCATTGTAGGTTATCTAGTAGGTTATTTTAAATTTCCAGAATATATAGGGAATTTACAAGGTGGCGAAAAGTTTACGTGCCAGACGTTTCACATCTGCACGTTTGACTAACTGTGGGGAATTAGGTGGAAAAACTATGTTAATGATTTAAACCAGAGGAAATACGAAGGACCATACAAGGTGGTAATTACGTACAAAGTAATAACACGTGAGGGTCGGTAAACTTCTAACGCAAAAAAAACGACGTTAAAACACAAAATATTTTAGACATAAATTAAAACAAATATATATTAATAAAGGTGCCACAGTTTCACGATCTAAACTTCATACCCATGTTTTCTGAATAAAGTTATTACGGCTTTGGATGTTCGCATATTTGTTTAAACTCAAATTGTATTAGTTTATGCCGCAGTTGCGGTACCATTATAATGGGTTTTTATGATATTTTTGCGTTAAAAGTATACCTCTAAAAGTATCAACTTATCAGTTCATTCTAATTCTGTTATTATGGGGTTTTATAACAGACTGATCACTGGTTTGAGAGTGGTTAAGTGTTGGAGGGTTTTTCCGGAAAATGGTTCATGATGGTAGGTATGGGGTATTCTAAAACTTTTTTACCTGATTGAATGACTCCTTCATAAAAAAAACGATTTAAAAATAAAAATGTGTTTTTTCACAAGGAAACCCATAATCATACGCGACACCGTATATTAGATCCGGCTACCCAAAAGTAGGCTCTTGGTAATCTGACCGTTGCAGGTGTGAGAACGTATTTTTTGTGTATTCTTATTCACGAAGATAGAAACGTACAATATCAAATAAGTGGTATTTATGGTGATGCAAGTCCAAATAAATCAGAGCCTTGTCATATCCAATGCATTTGTATTGCTGCATGAAATAATTTTTTCACCAAACAAACTTCTAATCCAGTCTTCTTTCGGTCTCGGTGTCGAAAAAGTCTTCACCTTAAAAAAATTAAAAATTAAATATTCTTCACAAAATTCTGGTGCTTGATTTGATATAAAAAAGGTATTACAAACAAACGAAAAAAGAAGAAAAACTTTCAAATAAAAACAAACGCTAGACGAAAAGGATACGTCTGCAAAATTCGCGGTTACATAACGGTATTAAGGTAGTACGGTCGTGTGAACAATTGGTGAATGCGACCGATATATATACTCTTATACAAGAAACGGTCGTAGTGACGATCCCATCATATGTGTTCAAAACTTGGCTCGGTTAAAAATATAGCGGTATTAAAGTATTGGCTTTGGTGTTTTCGTTTGAAACCTTTTAGTCATAAAGTTGATAAAACACAATATCATACCGTCTTTATCTTGTTTTACCATCCTTTGGTTGTAACTGAAAGAAAATGATACATGACTTGTCACATGTGCTAGATTTATGCTATGCTAGAATTCTGGACTTGGAATGAGGTTAATACTATAAACCATCAAGCTATTTAGTAGGATTGCTCTTTTTCCGTGGCGAAAATGAACATAAATTTTCTAATCTTGTGGATGTAATGTTCGCCGAACTGTTAGCTCAGTCCATAAGTAGCAGACGCTTGTGGAATCAAAGTATACTACAGACCTTCGGTATAACTATAGGTAATCTTCCGTTTGTCATGTGAAAAATCTCTTCCGTTCTACCCCATTTACAGATACAAAACGCAAACATGTACCATTAAACGAGAAGTCAAAATTTCTTTGTTATTTCAAAAATAAATTCATACCTTTTGTGATTGCTGTTAACCATAGGGATATTTTTGTGGTTTCTAGAATAATTCAT
This sequence comes from Ciona savignyi, assembly GCA_000149265.1. Classification (NCBI taxonomy): domain Eukaryota; kingdom Metazoa; phylum Chordata; class Ascidiacea; order Phlebobranchia; family Cionidae; genus Ciona; species Ciona savignyi. The sequence continues at coordinate 400,112 of CH002073.1, read as the reverse complement.
TATTAACTGCCGTGGCCGCTTCCCGCGATTGTGATAGTGGTAGCATGTACTTGCTCCATAACCAAGTATCAACAACAAAAGTAATGCAGATTGAATAACTGACATTTTACTAGTTCATATGCAGTTCCCTTGTAAAACGTATTTGAAATTATAGATATTGGCAATGTTATGCAAATAGGATGTAGGATAACACCTATCGTGGCACTATTATTGCAGGTTGGAAATAGTGACCTGAAAATGTATCTTAACACAACCGATATACAGTATATATAAACATAAATATAAATATGGCCAAATAGTTAACGCAACTTACTCTCGAAGACGATTATACACATAATTAATCATCATACCATTGTTTACAAACGAATTTTCTTGGCATGATTACCAATACAATAATAATCCACAACTTTAACATTAAAATTAAACTCACTTTTAAATGCAACAATTTGGCGAAGCTTAGATTTTCTAAACCTTAACCGTCGAACTGAACTGTTTCGAAACTGAACCGTCGGGAAATTCTTATCAAGAAACACGGAGCGCCATGCGTAGGAAGCTGGTATGCACGGAAATTATTAAACCTGTCAAGGGCTTCTCAAGTTACTCGAAAGCAGTGAGCGTATTACATGACGTGACACCAACTCTTCAGCAAGGAAGAGTTGTTTAAACAGGTTGAAAATTTAAGCAAACACTACCGGAAATTCTCTTCACTTTAGAAAATACAGAAATTAAGTCTCATTTTTTTCTCAAAATTATATTAAAACAATAATACTGAAAATAACACTTATACAATAAATGGACAAATGGCGAATGGGATGTAGTGCAGTTAATTTATTTGTTTATCTTCTTTGTTTTCGTTGCGCAATAACAAAATGTCAAATTTAAAAATATACAGCTAAACCGTAATAATTAAAACACTACAGCTGTATACACATAATATTAAATTATAAAAAAACAGACATGACCGATAGTTAAAAATCACTATTTTCAATTATTTATTTAAATGGATAAATACCTCTTTAATAAAGTCAGTAAAACCGTTTATCAACAAAACTTAAATAATATTAAATATTTACATGAGACATTAAAAATCATTGTTAAAAATAGTATATAAGGGTCAGGTATAGAACTGGTAGACTTTGTGAGTTTTAGATTGATGATATATATGCTTGATTCAACAAGCAATCACATGCAATCGGGACATCCACCTTTCGGTTCGCATTTGTAAGTTTATCGAACAATTGAATTTCGTAATAAATCGGGCTCGGTCGGAAGGTTGGTAGCAACTGCTGGCATGCTGCTCGGCAGCGACTTGGACAAACCGCGAGAGAAAGCAGTCCCCACCTCCCACAATCATGTGGGGCGGTCTCCCACGAAAGATCGGGGGAAGTATATCTTGTAGCCCCGAGGTGGGTTAATCTCCGGCACCTAGGATGGGATATTCATGTTTATCTCAATGGAAATACGCAAGGCGTTATTACAAGAATAATCGGAGCTATCGCAGTGTGTTATGCCTAGTTAAGACGTTACTTCCACAACTTTGACATTAAAATTAAACTCAATTTTAAATGCAACAATTTGGCGAAGCGTAGATTTTCTAATAGTGTACTTAAGTAACCGTCGAACTGAACTGTTTCGAAACTGAACCTTCAGGAAATTTTTATCAAGAAACACGGAGCGCCTGCGTCGGAAGCTCATATGCACGGAAATTATTAAAACTGTCAAGGGTTTCTCAAGTTACTTGAAAACAGAATGCGTCCAATACATGTTCTGTCGGTTCCGATAAAAAGTTAATATGATCTGAACAAGATATCTTCGTTATGTTTGTACATGTACTTGTATTTGTAATATTGTAACTTTTTGGGTATAACGTGTTTCAAAACGTGATATGTTGCCATATGTACGACCCCATATGTTCTATGCATTCCTGGATTGTCCGTATTATCTGCAACCACCGTAACTATTGCTATGTTGTATATAATGAATACGTTTCTTTAGTTTTAAAGAAATACATTTATTTAGATGGTAGAATGAATATGGACATTGTCCGACCGGTTAGTCTGGCGGGTTAGTGCGACGCCTTTCAACCGAAAGGCTGTACGTTCAAAATTGGTCACCAGCGAGTCGGTTGTGTCCTTGGGCAAGACACTTAACGGACATTGCCCGAACCCAGCGGCTTACTGGGTTCTGCCAAATTGAAGGAACGTGTCTATCACACACAACACACTAAAACAGTTCCGGTAAATCGACGGTGGGCGCGAGGTGATCTGACGATTGCCCGTGTGTTAACCCCCTTGGTTTTCCCATTTACGGCATAAACATCAATATCCTATCCTATATTCTATCGCTTGTTGCCAAACTGGAAGTTTAGGAACTTATACTAGTTTAATTAGGCTTTCTCGCTCAATGAAACGTATTGATTAGAGCCGTTTTTCTGTACTTATTACATACCATGCCATCAACTCTTCAGTAAGAAAGGAATGTCTAAACAGGTTGAAAATTTAGCAAAATGTACTGGGAATTCCCGACACATTAAATAATACCAAATTTATGTCTCATTTTTTGTCAAAAAGTTAAAATAATAATAAAACTGAAAATAACACTTATACAATAAAATAAACACATGGCGAATGGGATGTAGTGCAGTTTATTTATTTGTGCTTCATCGTTACCTTCGTTTCGCAATAAAAAATGCAAATTAAAAAAAACGGCTAAATCGTAATAGTTAAACACTACAGCTGTATACACATGATATTAAATTATTTAAAAAAGCAGACATGACCGTTAGTTAAAAATCACTATTTGCAATTATTTAATTAAATGGATACATACGCCTTTAATAAAGTAAGTAAACACCGTTTATCAACAAAACTTATATAATAATATCAAATATTTACATGAGACTTTAAGAAGCATCGTAAATAATACTATATAAGGGTCAGGTATAGGACTGGTAGACTTTCTTTTTGTGAGTTTTAGATTGGTGATATATATGCTTGATTCAACAAGCAATCACATGCAATCGGGATATCCATCTTCCGGTTCGCATTTGTAAGTTTATCGAACAACTGAATTTCATAATAAATCGGCCTCGGTCGGAAGGTGGGTAGCAACTGGTGGCATGCTGCTCGACAGCGACTTGGACAAACCGCGAGAGAAAGCATCCCCCACCTCCCACAATCATGTGGGGCGGTCTCCCACGAAAGATCGGGGGAAGTATATCTTGTAGCCCCGAGGTGCGTTAATCTCCGGCACCTAGGATAGGATATTCATGTTTATCACAGTGGAAATACGCAAGGCGTTATTACAAGAATAATCGCAGTGTGTTATGCTCAGTAAAGATGTTTCTTCAATTTTAAAGAACCATTTAAATTCACTGAATTAGGGGAATGTGCCTGATGAATAACAAACAAGCGACAAGTTTTGAAACTGCAACCTATCGACTGAAAAGCGACGCACTAACCCACAATGTAATCGACTCGACATATACAAAGTATACGAGGTTATAGTTATTAGTCTTCCTGGTTACAATACCGAACAAAATACGCAAAAAGGCAACAAAGAATCTTTTCTAACCCATGATGGGCTTGTTTCTAAGAACTTTTTGGTATAGAAATAGCAATTAGATCAAAGACTATACAATTACAATTTCACTCCGAAATCACTTTACCTTCTGCTTTCCAACTTTCGTGCGTCTCCCACTAGAACAGATGACACCAAGCACATCAACACAATGAAGAAAATACAATTTTTCTACAAAATAATTTTTTTATTATATATTTGTAAGTTACATTGTTCCGGTTAACTTGCAAACTTATTTTACTTTATTTACCATATTTTTCTTGTTTCGTTTCACCTTTACAATCTCGTTCAAGTTTAATCTCCACTTAAAAAATTAGAATGGTCATTTAATTAATACGACATTCTTTTATAGCAGAAGAATATGCCGATACATGGTTTTCGGTATAAGGACATTTTGCTGATATTCCCCATATTAATCACTTCATTGTGTTTTTCCTTTGATTTTAGTGTCAGTTGCTCCAACAAAATGGGTAAAGATGCAAACCTATACTCAGGTATAGTAGCGTAACTTAAAACTGTGCAGAAAATAGTTGAAAGTACAGAAGATCTAAAATTTTTCTTTTTTTATTCCCGTACCAGGAATACAGATAATTATCGCCGTTTGGGGGACAATGTTGGTATACGTCATAATATTGTGTTTCAACCTTTTGTTTTCCCTCGATTGTTAAACAAGAAACTCACAGCCTGATACATGATCTCCACCGAAACTGCCAAAACTCCTTTACGTCCATTGTCTTTGTGTAAGTGCCGATAGCAACTACACACCCACACGCTGTTCAATTCTTGACTAAGGGATAGCAGGACAGAATAGGTAAGTAAATATACATCAGTTCCCATGAGTATCAAAACACTAGTAATTGGACGGTTGAGTTTTAAAGTGTTATTATACTACAGTATGACCTACAATGCATTCTGCTGGTAAATTTTTAATAAAATTCGTTGGAGATAACTCTACACTAGTTTAATTAAAACGGATATTTATGTTTTAATTGATTTCATGTGCAACAAATTGTGAAGATGAAAATTGACATCGATTCGAGCACCTTTTGGGATTTCTTTTGTTGATCAGTTTGATACGAGACCAGATGTTTCTTCACATAAAGATAGCGTTCGTCAATAGTAAGGGTTAGACTTTAGGGTTTAGGGGCTGTCTTTCGGGACTTGCCCATTTGGAGGGCTCTCTCTTTAGACGGCCCTCTCTTTAGGGTTCTCTCTTTAAGGCGTTCGTTGTTTAGGGAGTTCGTTTTAGGGGCTTCTATCTTCTAGTTTTTTTCTTTAGGTGTCCTTTCTTTACGTAGTTCTCCTTTCGGGGAATTCTCTCCTCGGAAGCTTCTCTTTTTAAAGATTTCTTTCTTTAGGAACTTTTCTGTATAGGAAGTTCTCTCTTCAAATGATTTTAGGGCTGAGCATCCAAGTTTTAAAATGTGATATATGTTGGTTTGTATTTTACTTACAAACAACAATGTGTGACCTAGTTATGTATTTAAAATCTTCAGTGTGTCGAAACTTTTGGGACATTAACCAGTGATATCGAATGTGTACGAACAGTTCTAGTCATCACCGGTAACACCATCTCTAGAATGAAATCTGCCTTTGACAAAGAGACTGTAAAAGCCGAAGCGTACGACGACCTGACAACTATTCCAAGTTAAAGTCCAACCAATTAAAAGACCCTTATGTGGACTGACGGTGTATCCTTAATTATTCGTATTTAGATTATATTCGCTCCTTTTTTGTTTTAAGATTAATATTCTTTGATAAATTAATATTTTTAACGTAAAGATGAGTTAATTGATTTTTCTCGTGACTGCCCTGTTTAAAAATCGTAAAACATAAATAAATGCAAAGAATAAAAAAATGATGGTTTTATTTAGAATTGTTTCTTTAACCTCATTTTTATTAACCTTTGGACCGATACTCTGATATTCCTTAAAAAATGAAAAGATTTAAAACAGATTTTTAAAGAAGTCATATTGAATTACCAAGCCTCTTGTTATACATATTTAACTATTTAACTGCTATTGTCCTTTCGTCTGACAGTGGCGTATTTGGACAAGGCACACATGCAACCGCAATATTATATATAACCCAAATGTAAGACAACACTTACGTACATGTTTTAAAATTTTAAATGGCTTAAACCTAATTACAACACTATCTGCCATATGTGCCATGATGTCTAATGGGCGCGCGGGACGAGTGGTACACCCCGAGCAGCATATATATATATATATACAGTATCACAAAGGGGGTATCCCCACGATTCATTCTAAATTGTATCTGTAGCGGTTTACGAAATACACACGGATTTCAACATGACGTAACTAAATTACATCTGACAGCTAATGCAGAATTTTTTTTAAAAAGATTAAAACATCACATACACTTATTCAGCCCTGTATTATTAAAAATATTACATGTTAAACGAATTATAGTTTTATTTCGTTTTTTTGACTAAATATTTAAGGTTGTCAAGCTGAATAATTCGTAGGAATGATTTAAAAACCTACTATCAATAACAATTTTAATTGAACGAATGGTTAACCCAGTTGGAGATTATAAGACGTCTTGAAGCTATTGCAGTGTGTTGTATATGCTTGAGATGTATAGTGCTTTATGTTGTACAATATACAACATTCTCTTCCGGTCAAGCATTCGGTCTAAGCAGGTTAATTCCCAAATATTCCAAAGCATGATAGCTGTCAATCAAATTTACTATAAATCGCAAAAAATAACTTAAGATGAAACGCGAAGTTGACAAAAATATTCTTTTAAGCGACAACTTTTTTTCTTTTAGATTTTTTACCTAGCCAAGTTTCGAACTCATGATAGGCTCGCCCCAGGACCGTTTTTGTGTATAAAAGTAGGTATATGTATCGGTCGGGTTAACCATTCGGCCCACGACCGTACAATTTTGAGCGACATCTTTGTTACGTCTCGTTTGAATTGAACTTTCCATTTCCTCCAACGACGATCCATTTGTTACTAGAAATCTATGGTTGTTTTCGAGCATAGCTGAAGAGGAAGTTTTGAAACTATGCTTGCAGGAAGTTCTTAATGAGTTTCAGCTCCTATAGCTTGTGAAGAACTCATAATCATAAAATCAATGGTTTTTTTTAAAGAAGCGCATAGCTGGAAAGGACGTTTGGGAACTAAAGGACAGAAAGTTCTTAACGGTTTCCAGCTTATTGATATTATTTCGTATACTCTACGTCCATCTTGTCTTAAGAAATAATCGCAATTAGACTATACCTAAATAAGAGGAAGATATATGACAAATAACACCCTTCTAAAAGTCAAACCATTCAAAATTTGAAATATCTTCGAGAAATTATTCAATACATATATATTTGCTGTGTTGTTGCTTTGAAAAGTGATGTATAACCTTTTTGACTAACCCAAACCCCAGAGTGTATATTTTATTAGTAACAGAATGAAATGACATGTTTAATCATTAATTACCGAGCTATTTCAATATTTCTATTTTTGACAACTTCACTTTTTAAGAGATTAGTTAAAAAGAATAGGATATTATTGTTTTATCCACGTAAATATGAATACATAACGAACGATATTTTGTTAGATTACCTCGCACGCACCGTCGGGTTAACACAGGTATTGTAGTGGGTTATCGTAGGCTATACCATCCGTACGTTCCTTCAGTTTTAGCGAAATCTATTAAGCAAGTAGTGATATATACATGCGTACACACAAAGCATTCGGACGCTTGACCGTAAGGAAACGACGCCCTTTGCGTTATTCCATTCTCGATGATGGAAACGTAGAATATCGAATAATCAGTATTTATAATGATATAAGTCCAAATAAATCAGAGCCTTGTCATATCCAATGCATTTTAATGCCGTATGAATTAAATTTTCCACCAAACACAACGATAACTTTGAATCTAATCCATTCTTCTTTCAGGGTTGGTGTCTTCAAAGTCTAGACCTAAAATAAACTTAGAATAAAGTATTCCTCCAAAAATTGTAAGGCTTGAATTTATATCAAAAAATTAGTTGAAAACAAACAAAAGAAAATCCCTAACTTTTAATAAAAATATCAGCCAGAAAAAACATTTGTTTCTGCTCTTAGTGCTGACAATAAAACGTTTATATAAAGGCATTAGGGACATTGGATGTTCTTTTGTTTAACTTTTTAGTGTTTTTTATAAGAAGTTTATAAGACATTATAGCATACCGTCTCTAACTTGTTCTAGCATCCTTTCGTTGTAACTAAAAGAAAAAATAACATGAATTTCTCTTTATAGGATCAAGAACATATTTGGGCAAGAAAGGCGATTAACGGACTTTGCATGAACCCAGTAGATAAATGTATTCAACCAAAACTAAAGCAAATCCTTAATTAAACATAAACCACAATAGTTCGGGTTATTGATCGGCGGGGAACGACAATCTTACGATTTCCTGTGTGATAACCGCCTTTCATATCCGCCATTAACAGAGATAAAACGTGAAACCAAAACAGAAAACTAAGGGTAACTTGTCTGTGTCATCTAATAAATAAATTCATACCTGTTCTGGATGCTGGGCTTGGCTGCTGGTTTATTTCTGGTTAATAGCGCAACCTGTGGCCGCTTTAAGCGATTTTTATGCTTCTGGCATGTACTGGTCCCATAACCCACTATCAACAGCAGAAGAAATGCCGTTCTACAAACTGCCATTTTAGTAAATCTTACACGAAGTTACTTAAAAAATGTATTTCTGATTATGAATTTTTGAAATGTTTTTTTTATTGATATTAAAACAGTCTTATTGACGGGCCCATCAAGGGTTCAAAACTTAACCCGGTAAAATCTGACCTAACATATAAAAAACGGTCTTATAGACAAACCCATTATGTGTACTTAATTGTTCACTTATTGGTTGCAATTTAATTAAATATCAAATTATTAGGCGCACTGCACTATTTTATCTCCTGCAAGCCAAGGGTCTGGACATGTCGACTGTCGACGACGATTATACATAACTTACCTTAATATAGTTTTATTTATAATCAAATATACCTTGTACGGTTATCAATCCCATAATTATCTATTATAATACCCGAATAAACTAATCTACAGAATTGACATTCCAAGAAAAGTTACTTTTAAATACAACACTTTAGCGGATTTTCTAAAACCAAACCGTCAGGGCCAAGCGCCGGTAAGATATACTTACCACGAAGAGCAATGCGTCGGTTGCAGATACGAACGGAAATGATTAAGACTGTCAAGGGTTTCTTACGTTACTTAAAAGAATTGAGTATCCAAGCCACGCTTTCTGCCGATAAAAAATTCAACGTTAAACAAGTATCGTCTGTATGTTTGTTTAACTGGTACTTGATTTGTAGTTTTATTGGTTTTAGGTAAAACGGCTTTTTGTAATATGTTGCCATATGTATCACGCCATATATTTAGTGCATTCCTGTATTACTCATATTCTCTTGAAGACGCGCATAGCAGAATAGGAAGTTTTAAAGCTTATTTGACGGGAAGTTCTTAATTATTATTCCAGCTCCTTGAAGGCACTTCGTATACTCTTATTCTCTATAAATATTTAAAGCAACCGGTTCGATTTAAAGTTAGCGGAAGATGTCTGCAGCTTTGGTTTTTATTGATTGCGCTGCGACTCACGGTTAAGATTTAAGTACGGATTGAATAGTCAACATATGAGAATGCCAGTTATGATAGAATGAAATAAATCAGTCTGTCGTATCCAATGTATTTTTAACGCTTTATGGTTTACAATTTCCACCAAACAAAGCGAAAACTTTGGATCTAATCCATTCTTCTTTTGGGAATGTTGTCTTCCAAACTTTTCCCCCTGTAAAAATATGTTTCATAAAATTGTAGAGCTTAATTTTTATACTTAAAGGTAAATCACAATGAGACAAAAAAGAAACGTTACGTTCATTAAAAAACAACAGCCAGGTTAAAAGTATACGTTTTTGTTGTAACTTTTGCAAAATTCACGATCACATAATGGAATTAGGGTGTTGGGTTTGCTGTTTTTGTAAAAAAAAAATTTATTTATATAGTTCATAAAACATAATATCTTACCGACTTTAAATTCATTTTCCCACCATCCTTAGTTTCTGAAAGAAAAACACTTAAATTCTATCATATTTGCTTATTAATATAGTTTTCATAAGAAGACAGGCACTTGATTAGATCTACATCGTTGACATTTAAGATAGGATATTTATTTTCTATCCCAGTTAATGGTAAAACGCTTTATTATACGACTTATCTTCAAATTAGCTTAGCAAATAACTACGGACAGAATGTAACGCATTGTTAGTATAGCTAGGTGAACCCGCAAGGGAGCGTTATAACACGAGTAACGTCGGATTAATTCGATCCAAAGATAAACCCATAATAATAAACGGGAGGTCAGAAACTTCATGTCAGGTTAAAAATTAATTCATACTTTTTGTGATTGGTGGGTGTTGCTCTATTTCTGGACAATTGTTTTGTCGGTTGCCGCCATCCGCAATTAATAAATCGGTAGCAAATACTGGTTGCATAACCCAGTATCAACAACAGAAGAAATGCGGATTGAATAACTGACATTTTACTAAAGCTCTCATGCAGTTACCTTTTAAAAATGTTTTTGAAATTAAAGATATTTGCAATGTTTTGTAAATAGGATAGGATTCATATACTGATTTCTATATTTAAAAACGGTTTAAAGATAACGAGCCCATCACGGGCTCTTAATTTATCATTTTGGTTAACGGTTGTCATTTAATTAAAAATTAAATTAGTATACGAACTTTATTGTTTTAGCTTCTGCAAGCCAACAGCCTGAAAATGTCAACTGTCGACAACGATTATACACACAGGGTAATCATTATTCCCGTATTTATAAACTTTGTTGAAACTGTAACATACACTTTAATAATCTACAAACCTGACCTTACAAACTCACTCTTAAATAAATAGTTTAGATGGATTTATTTAAACCGTCAGTGCCAAGCGCCGGTAAGAAATACTTACCACGGTTAGCAGTGAGTAGGTATCAGATACGAACGGAAATGATTGGAGCTATCAAGGCCTTTTTACCGGGCTAGGTTTCAAAACTGCATTGGTTTCGCCACAAAGTCCATTTATTTATATATAACTCTGTGTAAGTATCAGTCGTGTTAACCATTCGGCCACGCGGGGGCTTCTTACGTTACTTAAACGAATTGAATATCCAAGTCACCGTGCGGATGTACGGATATATATACCGAATACTATACAAAAACGGTCCAAGTGACGAGCACATCATGGGTTCGAAAACTTGGCTCGGTAAAAAAAAACTATTAATACAATGCGGCGCAGCTACGTAGGTTGTCTTGAAAAGAACTCATACACATATAATCAACGTTGTTTTAAAGACACTAATTACTGAAAAGGAAATTATAAAACTTAGCAAGCAAGAAGGGCCCAATAAGTTCCAGCTCCCAGCTTGTAAAGAACTCATAACTAATGGTTGTTTTTGAAGACCCGCATAGCTGAGTGGAAATTTTCAAACGTGTTTGACGGGAAGTTTCTAATGAGTTTTCTAACTCCTTGAAGACGCTTCGTATACTCTGCGCCTATTCTCACTCAATATTAAAAACATCCGGATTAATTTAAATAAAGTTAGCGGAAGATGTCTGTAGCTTCGGTTTTCATTAATTGCGCTTAGACAGATGGGCTATGATGGGCTAAGTACCGAATGAATAGTCTACCATTAATTATTAAAATTACTCGGGTAATCGACGATGGTCGCAAGTAATCCTAACGATTGGCCGTGTGAGAACTTCCCTTGCGTATTCCTATTTACGGGGATAAAAACGTAAAGTATCGAATAATTAGGTACACGTCAAATAAATAAGGGAAAAATTAGGCGTGTATGATGGATACACGTCCAATAAATCAGGGACTTGTCATTTCGAATGCATTTTTAACGCTTTATGGATAACAATTTCCACAAAAAAACAACGAAAAGATCTAATCGAGTCTTCTTTTGGAAATGGTGTCTTCCAAACTTTCTTCTGTAAAAAAATTAAAATAAGTTATTTTTCAGAAAATTGTAGAGCTTAATTTTATATTTAAAAGGAAATCACAATCAGACAAAAAAAGAAGCGCCACGTTAATTAAAAACAACAGCCAAATAAAAAGTATAGGCTTTTACTTTCGCTTAACACGGTACATAATAATATTACAGTATTGGATTTGCTGTTTTTTTGTAAAAAAACATTTATATATAAAGTCGATAAAACATAACATCTTACCAACTTTAAATTCATTTGCCCACCATCCGTTATTTCTGGAAGAAAAAACACATGAATTCTATCATATTTGCTCATAAACAAAGTTTTTAAAGTAGACAAGTGCTATAGATTAGATCTATACCGTGAACATTTTAGATAGGATATTTATTTTTATCCCAGTTATGGGAAAACGCCAAGTGCTTTAGATATTCATTTATATCCCAATTATTGGAAAATTACACAGGCGTTAACATACGGCTTATCGTCAGATTAGCATATCGAAGATATGAGGTCGTGGTCTATGGTGGGCTATCAGTGGCACCCTAATAAATGAATAAAATAAGAATATTACGATAAAATAAATGATAAGTAAAATGAAAACGCAAAGTTAATTGAGTAGTGAAATGAAAACGAAAAGTGCAGATATTTCGTGTCAATTTAAAAATAAATGCATACCTGTTATGGTTGACGATTAGTGGTACATTTCTGGAAATTTTCGTTGTCTCTGCATTTCCACGACACTTATTATGCTTGCATTTACTGGTCTCATAACCCACTATCAACAGCAGGAGAAATACCGATTTACAAACTGCCATCTTACACAAAGTTAACTATGACAAAACTTTGTTAGTAAATATATTTTTTACAATGGTTTGTAAAATGAATAGGATTCATATATTGGTTTCCATATTAAAAATAGTCTAAACGACTATCCCATTATGGGCTCTCATTTGCTCACTTTGATTACTATTTGCAATTGTATTTAATATCGAAGTATTATTTTTTTGACCTGACACGAAATATTAATATAGAATCGATATATATATATATTTTTTTTTACCGAGCCAAGTTTCGAACCAATTATGGGTTCGCCACTCGGACCGTTTTTGTATAAGAGTCGGTATGTGTATTGGTCGCGTTAACCATTTGGTAACACGACTGTACATTAAATAACGAAGAATTAAACGCACTGTACTATTTTACCGTATGCACGCCACCGTCTGAAACTGTCGACGAAGATTATACAGACAAGTAACCACCATACCCTTATTTATAAACAAGTTTGCTTGGCACTGTTACTAATCACTTAACAATTCACAAGATCGACATTAAATGGATTTTCTAATACTGAACCGTCATTGCCAAGCGCTGGCAAGAAATACTTACCACGAAACGTAATGCGTCGGTTATAGATACGCAGGAAATGATTAAAATTGTTAAGGCCTTCTTATGTTACTTAAACGAAGTATCCAATACAATCTTTGTTCGTTCTGATGAAAAAATGAACGTTATAAGTATATTTTTGGTATGTTTGTTTGTTTGGTACTTTATTTGTATTTTATTTGCAAATGTTTTGGGTGAGTTATATTTTTAGTATTTTATTTGCAAATGTTTTGGGTGAAACTGCTGCCCAAAGCGTGTGATATGTAGCAATGTCTATCAAACAACATATTTAATGCGTTCCTGAATAGCCCGTAGCGCTATCAAATGGCACATCACCAAATTAACCGCAATCCACCTCCTGGCTGCGATAGCTATTGGAGCTTTGATGTTCAGTTTAATAAAACTTTGGATTATCTATCAGGACCAATTTATAACCAGCTAAATCGATTGAACACGTAAGCTGTATGCAAATAATATTACTTAAAAATTAAAGCCATTGCCATTAAAGCCGAAATTTAAAAAAGAAACATTTTGCAATTATTTAATTCAATGGTTATAGACTTGACAAAAAGTAAGTAGAAATATATACCATTCATCAGCATAATTCAAACAATAAATTCAAATGCAAAAGACAAATATTAGCATAATCCGAAGTGTGACACGGTGGTCAAGTATTTAACTGGAAGGTTTCTTTTTGTATGTTTTGTGATATCAAACGATAAAAAAGATAAAAACATATCAGATAAAGGTAACTGATTTAGTACAAAATAAAACGGGGCACAAGGCGAGATAAACTAAACGTAGGGAAATCGGGAAGGGGGGAAGGAGGGAAACTGCACACTAAAATGGAGATTATGACATGAGTTAGTTTTAAACATGGGGTTGGAGTTAAGGTTACTTATGAGGTTGAAATAAGTGTTTAGGGTAGGGTTTAAATTTTTCGGTATTTTTAGTGAGTAGTTTTCCTCCTCCCCACCTTTCTTCTTTCCCTCCTTTTAGTGTTGCCCCACAAGGCTAAAAGAAATTGCGAGAAAATTTGGACTGTGGATACGAATATTTATACAAGTTTCAGGTGACGACTAGGACAAAGGTTTTTATTTTCATATTTAGGCTAATTTGTTTTAAACTACATTTCGATCAGTTAAAATGCTTACCAATTAAAGTTTAATTTGATTTCTCAGCATTAACTTGCTGCCACTGTGAGGCGTATGAGAGCCACGAGGTCAAATTAACGGTCAAAACTACCTTTAAGTTTGAAGAAGGTTTTTAGATGTTAAAGGTCCCAAGATCGCTTACGTCAATTTAATTTTTTTATGAATAGGTGATAAGTTTTTACTGCATTATCAACGATAGTAATAGGAAGGTCTCAGCTCAATAGGCATTAATGCAAGATATATATAAAGCTACTCAAAAATATGTTGTAATATTTCTGTAGGTTAGATTTTATTTTTTCCCCTTTTTCAGTCATAGCTATTGGACCCTGTCCAAGTGTACAGCGCCTGTTTGTCTGGTGCATTTTGAATGATCCAATTTCCGCAGGAATGCTAGAAACATGCGGAAATGTATAATTGCTTGTTTAATGGGCCAGCCCGACCTTAACTATATGGTTGATTTGGTCCTTGTAGTCGAAAAATAAAAATAAGCAAAAAGAGGTGAGCTTGTGAAAGTGTCTGCTGTTGATACTTAAAGAATTTGCGTTTTTTTTGGTTAGAAAAAAAATAATAAAAATGTACCGTGCGTTCAAACAACATCAGCCATTTTGTTTGAATGTGTGACATTGTATCTTCTTACACACGATTTAAACAAGCAAATTATTTTAAGTTAAATTTAAGAGAAAAAAATTACTTTCACAAAAAAATTAATAACATAAGAACCAGTTTCTTTACTAACAGCTACTATTTTGATTTAATTTAAGTAATCTGTTCGTTTTTTCCGGATTGTATTCATGGTAGGAATAATTCGATTTTAAAACACCTCGAAAACACATAGGCCTACCGAATTTTTACCTACCAGTAAAATTGCTATAATATTATTAACATATTAAAAGTAAAGTCAACCAAATTCAAAACTATTTTTGTGATATAAACCATGTTATAGCACCAAAAAGGCTGTTTGAAAGGTAAAATATTTGTTTAAGACTATTAAGGAGTCTATATTGTCCTTAAATAGATTAGTCCAACCCTAATTATTGATATCATAGTTAATTTGTATGTATTTTTTCATTAATAAAATCAATACACATAGTACTTTCAACAATTAAGGAAACTATAAAAAGTCCAAAACAAAAATCGCTGACGCAGCACAAAATCGAAGCAAAACCTAGTTTACGTGATTATAAAAAAATTGTGTATTTTATTTTAAAAATATAGTTAATCTTAAATTTCAGAGTACTTTATTAAAATACTTTGTTTAAAAACGGATAAGTTTTATTAAACTGCGCTTATCTAAGCCGACACCTGGTCGCAAAGCTTGCTAAGTGCGTAAGTAAACCACTTCTATTTAGGCAGGTGAGTCAATAATTCACATCGCCGGCTGCTGATTTGAGTTTGTAATTTTCACAGTTCTGCGTGTAAAGTTATCGTAGACCGACTGACCTAAGTTATGACATGTATCGTGGGACATAGAAACATATATTAATCACAGTTTCCTATATAGTATGAGATGACAATTTTATCCGTAGATTGTGGGCGTTTTAAGTCCCTGCGTTTCTCCATAAAAACATAAAATAATTTAGATTGTTTAATCCTCTACTGGGTTAAAGGATATTGTATATACCCGATTTTTCAGACGTTAACCATTCAAAATTCATTGGTTTTTATTTTTTTAGTTTTAAATTATTTTATAAGGTTAATGTTCATTTATATTTGTTTAAGTGGTTACTATATTATCACGGTTTTATTGATATTTTTTGTATAATTGTATAATTAGTGGTAATGTATATTCCTGGAACAATTTTGTAATGTTCAGTGTATTTCTAGATGCAATTGTTTCTATGCTCAACAGTTTAATATCTTTTATTCTGTATTTTATTTCCAAAAAAACAAGAATATAATTTGAATCTTAAAGCATGAAATTAATCTATAGTCCAAGCGATCTAAATAAAGCCCCCTTAAAGTAATTTCCATGTTCTTTGACATTTCAGAACTTTAATTTAATTTTAACGTTATTCTATTTTAATCAAAACTATTTTTTATCTAAAGATGCAGCTTTGGGCATCTAAAATTTTAATTAAAATTTTATCTCAAGTTATTTGTTCTACTGCCTGGTCTAAAAATACAAGGAGTGAAAATAGGACAGGTGTTCTGGTAAAGATAAGGTGATTGGTTGGTTTGTTCATTTTGATTTTGAGCAAATATTAACACTCCAAGCAGCCGGTTGTATGTCCACTTTTGATTAATCACTGATCGCTATTTGCACTTTGTGGGGATGCATATTACTAATTGACAAACGGCTGATATAATTTAAATTCCAAGAAAACAAAATGGACGCCGAAATTTGTATCTTATTTTATATAATTTTCGTTATCGATAATTCTTGCTTTAATTTCATTTTATTTTTATTCTCAAAATATTTGGTGTATTTTATTCTTATATTATTTGGTGTACAAGAGTGCTAAATCAAAATATACCGATAATCTTTATTTTAATTTATTTTTTCAAATTAAATGATGAAAAATATAATTCGTACGAAAGTGCATATACAGTTCATAATTTTTGTTTTTGAGGAATTTCTGGGCCTGTTCTGCCCGGTGTAAAATACTAAACCTTTTCCAAACATCGTTCGAGGCTACTTAATCCTTTCACACACATAGCCATTATGACGTTACAAAGACCATTATTCCATCATCAAAAACGCCGAAACTATCAGTACCTTGGCCAGTACAGAACGGAACCGCTAAAAGTTTTTGCGGCTAAAGTCAAATATTAGATTTTTGATCCTGTAACTTAACCGCAAATGTTCGACATTGGTTTTGATGTTGCTGATAAGCATATAAGTGAAAACTGCCCCTTCGAGTTGCTCAATTTTTTCAGGCACAATCAGAGTTATTGGTGCATTTTTCAATATTCTTTTTCAGACGACATAAAAGTTAAAAGTGTTTTAAAATGTAACGCTTTTAAAGTCAATTACTAGTTATTTAAAACTTGAAAAATACGAAGTTGAAAACTTTGTCCATTGATGTACTGCCGAGACATAGGTTGAATCTGGTAGGTTTCAATCAATGTTTCTTCTGTCAGCATTTTAACGTTATAGTTTAACCGCTCCGGAACACCATTATAGGGCTTGGGTCGGCCGATGGTGTTTACTCGACGTTGAAAGACGTTCAAACACTTTCTGGGCGTGCGTGTGGCCCGATGAAGTCATTTTGAGTTCTCTTCTCGGGAGCATTTTAGTAGCTTTCAACAAAAATGGACATAATGGGAACAAATCAACATTGGTAAACTAACAGCTCAGCATATTACATTTGTGACCTTTTCAACATGTAATTTAGTTAGTATATGGAAAATGTGTAGGTAATAAACCATATGATATTAATAAATTTTTAAAATGTCAGCAAAATTAGTATAGTTTTATAGGGATATCTTATCCAGTGTTTGGCACCTTAAAACAATGTTGTATCTCTTTCTTAAAATATTTCCTTGTTAACATCCGACAAAGTGTGCATTAGCTTAACCTGAAACCCACTGTCGGTAAGAAATGAAAAGTTTAAAATTTGTTGTCAGTATGACGCTCCAGCCTTATGGGAATTTTAGAAAATTAAAATATTAAAATTTGTACGCTCGTTTGGAGGAATGGTTAACGAGACCGATACAGATATACAGTCAAGCAAAAACGGTCTCTTAGTGACGAAACCTTAATGGGTTCGAAACTAGGCTCGATTAAATAATATATATATTAAAATTTTGGGTTTTGAGTACCTCGAATATTTGTCCTCATTTATGTGATATCTGTAAGCTGAATTGGATAATCCTCCGAGTAAGATAAGTAATCAAAGATTCCGCGCTTTCAGTTCCCGAGAAAGGTGTTAAATC
>CH002073.1:351993-370249 GCA_000149265.1 Ciona savignyi | reverse complement strand
CCGTAGCGTGTCTGTGTTTGAACAAGGGTGTCCATTTTCACCGTGCACCACATCGGCGATAAGACGCGAGCGACGCCGGGTGTCGGATCGAATTCTCCGGCCGCGGCCGCGTTCATTGACCCGCTGTATCGCTGCAGATGGGGCTTAGGATAAGAAATGGCTTCGTTTGACGGACTGTCAAGTTTAATAAATCTGCAAACAGAAACTAAGATCCACCGCCTAAAATTTCCTTTGAACCAAAGTGGGACGAAACTTAGGTAGAAATTGAGAAAGCAAATACGCTTTTTAAAAGGTTAAAAAATTCCAGTTTTAACATTTTTTGATTTTTTTATCTCCTTTCCTGATGTTCGGTTTGTTTAAAAATGCGCTTATCCCCCTTTTGTTTCGTCATATCATTCACGCCGACGTCACAATGGCGGTTACGCACCTGTACAAATGGGCCTCACCTACGTCACCGACGTTTTGCGTCATAACCGGCATTGTGACAGAGGGAGAGCATATGTCGGTTAATGGACTCGGCAGGTTTAGCTAAGATCACAAAAGCGAGCGATTAATACTGTTTGCGGAAATACTTAATTTTTAAGATCCCTTAACAGTGGAAATTTACCAAGTTTGCAATGAATCGAAAATGAAAATCGCGATGCTTTATATCTTCGATGTATTGCGGTTTCAAAAACATCTTTTCTTATTTTCAGTACTGTGTATCTAGGAGCTACGCTATTTAGCTAGTTTACTCAGGTGTACTTCAAAGTTTATCCACTTACCGCCACGCGAATAAGTGGCTCTCTCACGGGGATTTAACCTTGTTATTTTAGCGGCCAAACACCGACACCTGTTATTATTTCGTCCCCGTTTTTTCGCACGCCCCCTTTTTCAAAGCGAGCACGCGATGTCGCTGTAATCCCGGGATTAGGCCACCTTCACAAACAATAGATGACCACACACTGCATTGTTGCGACACAAAGGGTCTTTGAAAAACCGCTACTTTAGTCCATGGGTCGCGGTGTACTTTTCCAATCGGCTTTTGTACAGGATTTAACGCGTCCGCTATATTTATTAAATTATGTCCTTTTTTCAATGCCCTGTTTTAACGACTGTTCATTTTGCCGTCTTTTCCTGTTCCTGTGTAGTGATTTTATTCGCTTGCCATTTTTAAATACTAGGGTAAAAAATGAATAAACTAAACTAAGCTAAACCGCTCTGAGAGATTTTAATCTTTCCTAATGACCCTAACCTAAACTATGAGAATGCTGATTATTTGTACTCATTACTGGTCCATCTTAACGGCATTGGACTTAAAACTATAAAATGTAAAGAACTAACTTAATGCCCTAATGGCATTTAGAGTCAACGAAAAATCTTTAACTAGCCACAAATGTGATTTTTGCCTATATAAATATTAACGGCAAAAAACATCCAATAAAATGTAGATTTTAGAAAAAAAAAACGTAATATTATTCGTCATTAACAGCGTTCTTCTTATAGTTAATTATGTCATAAAATACCATATACCTTTAAATACATGTTTATGTTTATCGCGCGAATGGGAAAGAAGGGCGTTATAACCTAGGCGATCGCCAGATTACTAATGTCCGTAAAGACGTTACAAAAATGTGGACATATACAGTTTTATTTAACTAATTAAACCTCTGCGTTCGGGTAACAGCGTTTGCTAAATGCCTTACATGCAGCCACGCAGTCAGTTACTTACTGGTTTTGTGCAACAAATGATCGACATGGCAATATTTTTCACGGGTTTATGGCTGAATGGGTATTCCAGATTCTAAATTATATACAGAATGGCTATATCTGCCGGTACCTCTAAATACTACAGGATCGCTTGGATTGCTTGGATCGCGTGGAGCGCTTGGATCGCTTACTATACTTGATATTATTGTAAGGGCTGGGCTCAAAGTTAGTTCTGGGGTTGAGATTGGTGTTTGGGACAGGGTTAGAATTACTTTACATAGCAATCTAAGTTATCTAAGCGCTCCAAGCTATCCTGTAGTATTTAGAGGCACCGATATATCTGCTGCTAAATTCCTTTAATGTGTATGTAACTCTGGGTGGGGGAATTCCCGTGGCAAAAGACACAACTTAACTCCTTGCGGTATTTCATCAGTATGTGTGACGAAGCAAGTAACGATTGACGTGCAGATAAAACTGCTTATGCGATGCACATATATATATATATATATATATATATGTATGTATATGTATTATACTAGTTTTGTTTAGTTTAGTTTTTTTGCTCCTTCGTTACAATAAAGAAGAATAGACCAATTCTTTCAAATTAAGGAAATAGGATAAAACAGCAAAACCACAGTAGTTAAACACGTCAGTAACATTGCAAGGGTCTCCGGCCGGTTAGCTTATTCGAAGCGCGGTGGGCCACCAGCTAAACAGTTGTCGGTTCGAAACCAACCGCTAGCAAGTCGGTTTTATCCTTAAGCAAGCGGTTTTAAGAAGCCAGTGGATTATAGTTTTAAACAACCCTATAGCAATTTCTCAGATATATAAACACTCTGTAATATACGATGGACACATGATAATCTTAAGATAATCTGTTTAATGTGTATCGCGTTGCACCTTATTTTGTATGTATATAATTTAACCTACTATGTGTAAACGCTTTTGTAACAATCAACGCTTTTTCGAGCTTGTTAGTGGCACTGGTTATTGTTTATTATTGCCGCTACAAGTTCACTGCGTCTTTTTTATTATGACAAACACTTTTAAAGGTGAAATGGCATTTTAGGTATTATCATTGGTAATATGAGGGCAACGTCGTTTTAATCCGGAGATGATGACATCTTCATACAGATAATAGAAGTTTGTTTAAAAGGCTGTTGCTTGTAAATTAATTAAAGAGCTTATTTAGGAGTATAAGAAATGAAACAACTTGACTGTGTGCACAAGTTTGTGGTAAACCGATTCGCACTGTCCCGCAATGTGGTCATAGTCTTAATGGTTAACGCAAGCGATACATATACCAAATCCATAGTGTACGGTCGTGTGGCCGAATGGCTTAACGCGACCGATACACATACCGACTCTTATACAAAAAAAACGGTCCTAGTGACAAGCCCATCATGGGTTCGAAACTTGGCTCGGTAAAAGAAAAATACATATACCAACTATATAAAAAGCGGTGTAAGGGACGACCCCGTCTTAGGTTCGAACCTCAACCCGGTAAAAAATTACATATACCGACTCATATACAAAAACGGTACAAGTCACGAGCCCAACTTGGGTTCGAAACTTGGCTCGGTAAAAAAGAGATACAAATACAGACTCCCTTGGCTGAAGCTTTAAAGTTTCTTGAAAACCAATTCACTGTTATAACTAAGCACATGACATGCGCAGAAAAAATGCGGAATATTGGATGTTCCTATCGAAAAGAAAAAAGAAATCTTTTTCTATGTCATATACAATATAGTTCTAGTGACGACCCCATAATGGGTTCAAAACTTGGCTCGGTTAAAAAGATACAAATACAGACTCCTATACGATAATGGTTTTAGTGACAACCTCATAATGGGTTCGAAACTTTGCTCGATAAAAAAAAATTATTCGAGCATATTATCCATAATTTTTGCAGATACAACGGTCCAACCGTACCCGATTTGGCCGCGAGCAAGCTACGTCGGTGGGATTCGATCCCAGGAACGTGACTTCATAGCTTCTCACCTGTTACAGTGTTTGGACGGTTTTATCTTCGTGCTAGGTGCGGATGGAAAGATAATATACATGTCAGAGACTGCCTCTATGCATCTGGGTCTTTCGCAGGTGATGTGCTGTTTTGATCAACGGTTGGGACATTTTTAGCGCTTTTATACTATAGTCCGACGGTTGATGTTATATAAATCTGTCTTTTTTAACCGAGCAAAGTTTAAACTTTTAATAACCCGTCATAAGACCGTTTATTATCATTTTTACCGACCCAAGTTTTGAATCCATGGTGGCGTCGTCACCAGGACCGTTTTTGTATAAGAGTCGCTATATGTATGGGGCGCGTTCACCATTAGGCCACACGACCGTAAACCTTTTTATATATGAATCGGTCATAGTAACCATTTGTGGGATTATCTGCACCAATTGTTGGGACTTGGCATTTGTTTAATCTATTGTTTTTGTTAAATTGGTTAAAACACAAAAACTGTATTATTGTCAATGTATTGTAGCGAATCGTATAGTGGCAGCTTTTATTCTTTTCTCTCGCATTAAACACAATCTTCTATACAGTGCGCCGCAGCGGCAAGGGCGCCCGCGCGTCAAATTAAGGGCAATCAAGTAATAAACAAAAGGAATGCGAGGAACGTTACAGTATTTACCAATTCGGATTAATCGTTTTCAACTATTACCGGCTGGGAAATAAAGCCAGTAGTCCTGAAACTAAAGCCAGTCAGCCCCGTTACGAAAACACACGGTCGCCATTTTGTAAAACTAATTTCAAATGCCGTTTCAGGTTGAACTGACAGGGAACAGTATATACGAATACATCCACCCAGGAGATCATGACGAAATGAAGGCTGTTCTAACTGCCCCGCCCCCTCCCTGCGTTGTAAGCTATCCGCTGTTACTACCGTGTTACTATACTCCCTTGTAAATCTGCACAATTGGGTTAGAAGTATCTGCATTTGCAGAGCTAAACAAATAAACAGGTTAAAGTGCAATTTATGAGTTTTAGGATAGGATATTTATGTTTAACCCCGGGAATGGGAAAACCAAGGGGGTTAACACACGGGCAATCGTTAGATCACCTCGCGCCCACCGTCGGGTTACCGGGGCTATATTGCAGTGTGTTGTGTAAGATTCACACGTTCCTTAATTTCGAAAGAACCCATTAATCCGCTGTGTTTATGTATTATTAACAAAAAATCTACGTAACAGCCGAAGTACTGAAAATATCCACCTATAATTCACATCAGATAATTCATCAGTATTCGATTGACTTGGTCGATAACAGAAATATTTGTTATAACACAAACTCACTATTTTACCTTTCTCTCCAACGTAGGCTGCAATAGTCCATGTTTTCGTTGTCGCTTGAAATATATAACTTATTTCTCAAGACATCTCGATAAATCTATTATAGTGCACTTGTAAAACAAAGAAAAAATGGCGATTTCACTTATCTTTGGTTTAAAAAACAGTTTTATCCTATCCACGTACCGAATCTATTTTAGTAAATTGCCCGCTTACTGATCAGTTATGATTTACCTGTATGGCAATTTTACCTTTTTTGCCTAAGAAAAGTATATTACCTTCCGTATTTTCTTTAGTTGAGTTTATATAACCGTATTTTGTGCAAATTTAAAATCAGATACTAATTTACGCATATTTTTAGCTTCGGGTGTTGTAATATGCGAAAATAATAATAAAATCGCTCTTTAGCTCTGGGTGTTTAATACATTTACCGGTTTTTCCTTGTTCGGTCCAGATCGATACAAGCTGCAAAACATATCTTAATAGAACTATCATACTTTAACATTAGCCGTCGATAGGAATAACACCCCTTTTAATCAATAGAACCCAAGTTACCCTCAAATCTGTCCTGAATACGAAGTGGAACGCTGCTTCTTTACGAGAATGAAGTGTGTTCTTGCAAAACGAAATGCTGGCTTGACTAGCGGCGGGTATAAGGTGAGATAGCACTGTGTATAATTAGCTTGTACTTCCGGCTAACTTAGTCGGTCAACGGTCTCCAGGTTTAGTAAAATGTCGTTGGATCAAAATTCGAACCTTGATGCACTTAACGAACAATGCTTGAACCCAGCGAATTAATGGGTTCTACTAAATTAATGGAACATGTGTTTCATATACAACATACTGCAATAGCTCCGATAACCCTACAGTGGGCGCGAGATAATCTGTATGATTGCCCGTGTGTTAACCCCCTTGGATTTCCCTCCAACGAAGATAAACATAAATATCCTATATCCTAACCTCGAAATTTTTCTGCAGGTTATCCACTGTACTGGGTACATTAAAGTTCGCTACTTCATGTTCGAGCAATACGACGGCAGTGGTGGGGGTTGTTACCATAATGTGGGTGTTTTAGCGTTGGGCCAATCTCTTCCTGCTACTTCATTCACCGACGTCAAATTATATTCTAATATGTTCATGTTCAGAGCAAGTCTGGACCTTAAGCTGATTTTCTTGGACCAACAGTGAGTTTGTATTTTGATTCTTAGGCGTGCACGAGTTAAATTGTCGATAACGGATACCAGTTAACGTTTAGGATAGGATATTCATGTTTGTCCCCGTGAATGGGAAAACCAAGGGGTTTGACAAACCGACAATAGTCATATTATCCCACTGTCGGTTTACCGAAGCTATTGCAGTGTATTGTATATGATAGACACGTTTCTTTAATTTGGTATAACCCAATAATTCGATGAGTTCAGGCAATGTCCGTAAAGTGCCTTGCCCAAGGACACAACCAACTAGCTAGCGACCAGTTCGCACCTGCAACCTTTCCATTGACAGGCGACACACTTAACCACCAGACTAAACGGCCGGAAACATAAAAGGTTTATGCTATTCTAAACTTACCTGCAACAATATTTCTGCCTTACCAAGCCCGTCTTATACAACGTAGAGTGTCAAGATTACTTGGCTTTGAACCTCAAGACTTGATAGAGAAGACACTTTATCAATATGTGCATGCTGCTGATCTCACACATCTAAAGGAATCCCACCAGAAATGTAAGTGTGGTGGCTAACAGTTTTTTACATCCACAAATTGCTAATTACAAAATGAAACACCCTGCAATAACCTAAATCAGAAAGTGAGCACGAGGTAGACTGTCGTTTGACCGTGTTATAAAGGTAATTGTTGGCCTATTTATTAAAGTAGAGTTTTTTCTGTGTTATGTTTCGTACTCTATGCATTATACACTTGGTCCATTTTAAACCGAAAAAACTGCTTATGAGTTGGTCGCTTAACGTAAAACTACCTTTTTGTCAGTTCTGCTTTAAACCCAGTGGCACTTGACACCTTACAACACCAATTTCCTTATCTGGTGTGAGTATAAATTGGTCGCGATTACCACACGGCTACATAACGTAAGTTTAATCAGCTTGGCTTCAAAGCTAGGACTACAAGATCCTTAATAAGTTCGGTCTTTGTCAGCTTTTATTATACGAATCGGTGACGATAACTATTACGCGAAACATCTATCGTCACACATCTTCTAATTTTGTACTGGTATAAATTTCTAACCAGCGATATCTTTTAGACCCTTTTTTATTGAATCGGTTGAGTTTACCATTATACAACGTTTAAATTCTTTTTTAACTGGACGAAGTTTCTAACCAATAATTGTCTCGCAACTAAATTCGTTTTTGTATAAAATTCGGTAATTATATCGGCCGCGTAAAACCTTTAGACCACCCATTTTCAGTTTTAACTGGGCTAAGTTTTGAACCCATGCTATGCTCGTCATTAAGGCTGTTTGTGTACAGAATTCGGTGTATGTATCGTCGCGTCAACTATTTGACCACGTTTTTTACTTTTTTTTAACTAGGCCAAGTTTCGAACCCATGCTCGTCTCGCTGCTAAGATCGTATTTGTATAGAATTATGTGTATGTATTGTCGCAATAACTGTTTGAACACATAATGTTTTTTACTTAATTTTAACTGAACTAAGTTTCGAACCCATCATGCTCGTCTCGCTGCTAAGGTCGTATTTGTACAGAATTCGGTATATGTATCGTCGCGCTAACTAATTTACCACATAATGTTTTTTTACTTAATTTTAACTTAGCTAAGTTTCGAACCCATGCTCGCTGCTAAGATAGTATTTGTATAAAATTCGGTTTACGTACCGGTCGCGTTAGTCCTTGGACCACACAAAAAGTTTGAAGCCGTGTCCGCTTTACAAAATGGCTCCGTTCGTCTGTCGGTACAGTTTCCATTCTTCTAGAATGTCAAGGGTGATAGAAACGCGATACCTCCTATTCTTGCATATCCGCAGGACTGTGTATTTACAGATAGAGTTCCAATTTAAGCAGCTGTTTCCCATTAACGCGATTGAGAATTCGTAGAATTGTGGTAAAATAAATCTTCCTACACACTGTATGTCGAAAGACTTTATAAACGATTAGTTAGTTTAACTTTTAGTTTATTCATTTTTTGCCCCAGTTGTTTTAAAAGTGGCAAACGAATATAATCTCGACACAGGAACGGAAAAAGACGGCAAAACGAACAGTAGTAACGGTTAACTATTATACTACATTATGTAATAATAGTATAAGAACAGTTATGCGGTTCCTATTATTCATTATAGGCTGTAGTTTTAGTCGTTAGGGTCTTTAATAACTTCCACATGGTTAGTAATCTATAAAGCAAACTTTTATTACAAAAAAAAAACAATTTTGAAAAAGGTAGGCTACGTAGCAAATTCAACGACAGAATTTCTTATGTTGTCATGTGGTAAGGACGTTTAATATAGTGTGCTTTACGACGGGGAAATATAAAAGGAGGGAAAGCGGGAAGGAGGGAAGGAGGGAAACTAAAATGACGCTACAAAAAAATAGTTTTAAAACTTCTGACTATTGTCTGTTTGTCAACCCCTGTTGCGTTCTCCCATTTAAGGGATATATATTCTATCATTAAACAAATACCAATACTTTAACCCGGTGTTGCAGTGTTAAACAAAAGCCACCACTTTAACCCGGTGTTGCAGCGTTAAACAAAAGCCACCACTTTTTAGTGGAATTTTATATTGGGGGTTTTTCTTTTTCCACTGTGGCCCACCTTTTCCGAGCCTCCCCTTCTCCTAAAGATGACTCCCCCATTGCATAGGTCGCTTTACCGCACACTTTTCTTCGAGGCTTAGTGTAATTTTTCTTTTAAAACAATTATTTCTTTTTTAATTTATTTATTTATTATATTTTTTTTCTTTCTTTATTTGGGTTTAGCGGCCACGTCTAATTTTACCGAATTTTATTAAAATAATGCTTGTTTTTAGACGTGTTCTAACGACTGTCGTTTTGCCGTTTTTTCCCGTTTTCCCAATTTTTTCAAAAATCCTGATTTATGTTTTTATCGTGGAAACAAAAAAATAAACTAATCTAACCTAACTTTAACCCGGTGTTGCAGTGTTAAACAAGGGCCAAGTGCGCACGAAGTATTACCGGTTCCTCACACGTCACGGAGGCTGGGTGTGGCTGCAAAGTTACATCACAATCGTCCACAATAGCCGCTCGTCTCGACCCCACTGTATTGTCAGCATCAATCACGTCATAAGGTGAGGTGGATGGGTATTTGTACGGTCGTGTGGCCGAATGGTTAACGCTATCGACTCATATAACGACTGCTATACAAAAACGGTCCAATTGACGAGTCCATCATGGGTTCGAAACTTGACTCGGTAAAAAAAGGTGGATGGGTATTTTCTGGATACCTGTGTGGTCGGTTTCATTGACACGCAGGGTTGTATGAGTCAGTTGCCGGTTTGGTCGCTCGCAAGGATTATGATAGGATGTTTATCCCTGTGAATGGGAAAACCAATGGGCTTAACACGCGGGTAATCGTCAGATCACCTTGCGCCCACCGTTGGGAGCTTTTGCAGTGTTGTGTATGATTTAAAAAACGGTTGTGTATAATTTAAAAAGTTGCTTAAATTTAGTAGAACTGAATAATCCGCTGGGTTTGGGAAATGTCCGTTAAGTGCCTTGCCCAAGGACACAACCGACTAGCTAGCGCAGCAACCCTTTCTGCTAAAAAACGACGCACTAAACCACCAGACTAATATGTCGACAGATAAAATATAGAAAAAATAAAACAATCATTTGCCGTCCATTTTTGCATATAATCGTTCTGCAATTTGGGGTATTGGCGAATTTGCTATCTCTTTTGGGTAGAATTTTTTGTGGGTAAAATTTGGGTAGACTTTTGTTGCCGAATTTGGTTATTTCTACAATTGTCGTGGACGTCACGTTTAATAATCTTTATTGTCGCGCAGCAACGTCGAAAAACAAGATATCGTGATGTCACAATTACAAGTGGAGCCGTCAAAAGTCAATCATTTTCACGTGAAAACGAGCAGCTCAAGAAGCAAAAAGAGAAAGGCGAAAAGCGAGAGAAAGGAAGAGAAAAAGGTATACACGGGCCGATTACGTCATCGGGAGAAATCCACCAACTACGACGAATCAAGTCCGGACGGCACTGTTGCTAACAGTAACGATGACGCAACTGCTTACGTCACGCCCGACAGTTCTCACCCGTCCGAGAACGGAAGTAGTCCAACGGACGTGACGTATTTCGAAAGCGAAAGCTACACTAAAACTCACTCAGAAAGTTATGACGTCAGAGCAACCTCGTCCAAAGACGTCACCCACCAATCAACTTATGACACGTACAGGACTCACGAGCATCATCTAGCAGCAGCGGATTCCTACAGATCATATCACCCTCCTATGCTATGCTATCATCCGAGCGAAACTTTTCACGATTCGTACGAAAGAAGGCCGTACTATAATTCATATCCAGGTAAGTTTTAATGCGTTATATCGCTTGTCATTAATCGTAAGTTTATGTCGTGAACACAGCAAGTTTACCGAAGCAATTGCAGTGCGTTAAGTACCATATTGCTACAGTTTTGTTCATCTTATAAAGGATAGGATAGGATATTTATGTTTTTTCCCGTTAGTGGAAAAACCAAGGGGGTTAACAAACGGGTAATTGTCAGATCACCTCGGGCCCATCGTCGGGTTACCGGAGCTATTGCAGTATTTTGTGTATGATTCACATTTCAATTTAGCAGAACCCATTAATCTGCTGGGTTCAGTTAATGTCCGTTAATTGAATTTTTGTATTCATCGCTGTAACTTACTCGCAGGTCACTGGAACGGATATCAACAGTATTACCACGCTAACGACGCCACGTCAACCCATCGGGCTTCGAAACCGCAGCATCGTTCTCGCAAAAACGACCGAGAAAGCCCGGAGACGCAATCCGACACACGTTGCTCCGACACTAAACGCACGACCTCATCCGATCATAAACATTGCGGTCGGACGGAAACGGACGGCCGAGATTACGCACGGAGACTCTCCGTTCCCTCGTCTTGTCGTTACGCTCGAAAATACAGGAATGACGTAAGCAATGACGTCACTAATTCGATGACGTATGAAGCGAAATTGTCGCTACAGCATTTGCCCCGAGACGTCGCATTGGTCTATAAACCGGGCTACTCACACCAGCCTTATCTTCACACGAATTGAGGATGTGCTTCAAAGATTCAGTATTCCGAGTAGTAGTGAACCGTTGTAATAATGCCTTAATACCGAATACTCAACGAAACGAATTCTATACGTTCCTTATTATTACAATTGCACTTTGTTCTAATATATCTGCCCAGGTAGGCAATGGAAAACATGATGTCATTTTTTTAATTTGACTTTTATTAAGAATGAAATCAGGATAGTATAGGATAGCCTAACTATTTTGATCTCAGTGGTCAGGGCAGGTTAGGATATTCATGTTTATCCCCGTGAATGGGAAAACCAAGGGGATTAACACATGGGCAATCGTCAGATCACCTCGCGCCCACTGTTGGTTTACCGGAGCTATTACAGTGTGTTGTGTATGCTTTTCACGTTTCTTAAATTTGGTAGAACCCACTAATCCGACAGGTTCAGTCAATGTCCGTTAATTGACTTGCCCAAGGACACAACCGACTAGCTAGCGAACAGATTCGTACTAGCAAACCTTCGGCTGAAAGACGACGCACTAATCCAATATACTAATCTGTCGAACAGGAGAATAACTATTTTTCAGATTACTCACTTGCAGGGTGTAGTGCATGATAATTTTATTTTTTTTGCTTTTAATCAATTATACCACAAGGTCCAGGCGCCAACCGCTAAGTTCTTTTGTTAAGAACACAATAAGCCAGCTGCTAGTTTCGATCCAACATATTTTGGTTGACAGCCGATGCTCTCTTACCAATAAGCTAACTAGTCGGACATTACTAGAATATGCCACATAAATCGGGTGGTTATAAGTTGCACCATCACTTACTTGTGCATAGATAAAAAAAAGAAATATTTGTTTTAAAGAAAACACGAATTAGTAGTTTTTCGATCTTCGTAATGCTAAAAGGCCTCATAAAAAATGCTCTCATCCAAAATCCAGCTACTGGCAGCTGAGAATTCTTTCTAGAAACTAAAATTTAAGGCTAAAACTGTACATTAACTCAGATGCGTAAAAATTAAAACCCAGGGCCACGTTATAATCCATTTAATTGCAACAACGCCGTCTTAATGCACAATTCAATCGTTACTTAGCAACTTTAAGCGCCTTTGCCACATAAAAGGTGCTTAAAACTAGTCATATAAATGTTTTTGGGAGTGCGAAATCAAGTTCACAAATCAGTATTGTATACAATCTCAAGCACAAAACGAGGCTTGTGAAACTTTGCTTGGTTATCACGCACTACACTATACTTCGTTCGTATCATTGCACTGGCGCGCCGGAGTTTTTTTAGCACATTTTCATCATCATCGCGATTTTGTTAAGAATAAATTCGGGTAAAATCGGAGTCCTTGGTCGGCGTCGTCTCTGCATACGGCGCCAGAAGACTCGGCAAGAAGTAAACGCTCCTTCGCGAGTAGAACTGATATGTCAACTAGGCTGGCTAGCTCTTCGGAGCTTAAGCTGTTGCTGTCAGTTACCTGCGGAAGAAAGATTTTTACAATGTTAAAAAAGGGTGGTTATGTTACGTTTTCTGGATAGGACATTTCTGCTTAAGCTGGGGGAAAAACTTGGGTTGCATTAATGTGTAAATGCTAGTTTCGCCAAATTCTTTGAACCACGTTTAGGTGAAGTATGCTAAGTGCAGTGTTCGACAAGCCAGCTGTTTTAATCCTACCACCTTTTAGGTAAAGGTTTGAAGCGCTATAAATAACCTACTATCCAGAAAATTCTAGTTTGAACCACGTTTGGGTAAAGTTTGCTAAGTGCAGTGTCTAATAAAACAGCCGAAAAGCTAGCTGTTTTTATTCTATCACCTTTTGAGTAAAGGTTCTTAGCGCTATTAATAACCTAACTATCCAGAAAAATCTGGTGGTGGTATAACAACAATGCAGTATTGTGTTCTTTCTGCATATTTTCTGGCTGTGTTAGCCTAAGGATTGGAGTCCTGGGGCGGTATTCTGAGCTTTTACTCGCACGTAAAACTTACGAGCTCGTAACTCCTCGACCCACACTCGCAAATGACTCGCATTGGCTGACGCAAAAGGGAGAAATATGCGTCAAAACGTGAGAAAAAGGATCGACCAAAACAACTTACGAGCGAAAGTACGACTTACGAGCACGTAAATCCTTACGAGTTGCGCTCAGAATACCGCCCCTGATCACATAAGGGCCAGGTAACTAACTACATGATTGTGTCCTTGTTAAAGCATCCAACAGATCAGTCTGGTGGTTAAGTGCTTCAGTTGTGTCCTTGGGCACTTAACGGTCATTGCTTAACCCAGCGGATTATTGGGTTCTTCAAAATTGAAGGAACGTGTCTATCATACACTAAACACTGCAATAGCTCCGGTAATCCCACGATGGGCGCGAGGTGATCTGACGATTGTCTGTGTGTTAACCACCTTGGTTTTCCCATTCACAGGAATATACATGCATATCCTATCCCATGTAACAGAAATTGCCTCAGCCTAGTGGTTTCAAATGTATCCTTAAAAAACAGTTACATCAGTTATTTTAAGTGCACTGCAATAACTCTTTTATATGCGATTCGTCAAAGAACCGCCAGAAACCGACGATTTCTGATGGTAGCACCACCATTTTCCCAACCCTGTACACAGTATCTTGACCAACACACACCTTTTTTAACATCAATAGTCACAAGATACACATTTAACAAAGAAGAGTACTAACTAATTCAGTGGTTTGCTTTACAACTGTCTCATCTGAATGGGAATCCAGTTGTAGCACCATAACCCCAGTATCGAACTGTCGGAGTTTGATTGACAGATTGAGATGGGACAGCACTCGGCATGCGTTGAGTAAATCTTCAGGTGATAATAGCTAAGGAGTAATGAGGGTTTAAGAAATTGAATGGGGGGAATGGGATATTCATCTTTATCCCCGTGAATGGGAAAACCAAGGGGGGTTAACAAACGGGCAATCGTCAGATCACCTAGCGCCCACCGTCGGGTTACAGGAGCTATTGTAGTGTGCTGTATGATTCACACGTTCCTTCATTTTTGGTAGAACCCATTAATCCACTGGGTTTAGGCAATGTCCGTAAAGTGTCTTGCCTAAGGACACAACCGACTAGTTTCGCACCTGCAACCCTTCAATTGAAAGGCAACGTACTTAACCGTTAGACCAACCGGCCGGACTAAATTAACCACTGGTTGGTTTCATGGTATTGTATTTGACGATCAATTAAAAGGTGATATGTTCAACACCAACCGTTATATAGTCGTTTGTGTCCTTGATAAAGTCATTTAGAAAACGATGCCCTTGCTTGACCCCACTTGATTAATAGGTTGATCATTAACTGTAGTATCAGTCAGATTAGTCTAGTTGTTTAGTGTGTCGCTTTTTAATCGAAGAGTTGCTGGTACGAAACTCGTCGCTAGCTAATAGGTTGTGTTCTTGGGGAAGGCACTTAACAGACATTGACTGAACCCAGCGAATTAATGGGTTTTACTAAATTGAAAGAACATGTGAATCATACACAACATACTGGATACTGCAAATAGCTTCGATAACCCGACGGTGGTCGCGAGGTGATCTAACGATTGCCCGTGTATTAACCCTCTTGGCTTTCCAATTTACAGGAATAAACATGAACATGTTAAAAATATTGCAAAAGTTTCAGAAAAAATGGTAATTGGCCCAACTATAGTAAGAATCATAAGTATAGCATTTAAGAAATGCTTATTTTAAAGTTTTAAGCTTGAATGTGTAAAATCTTGTGGTAAAGGTGACAAAGGTGGAATACATAAGAGAGCATTATAGCCATATATATGGCAAAATATTGAAACGGGTCCAAAGTTAGTATTGTAAAATTATAAATAGTGGTGTGTAACATTGATGCAGGTTAAAATATATACGATAGAGACTTTGGAAATGTGGCACAGATAGACAGGTGGTGTGATTATTAAGGATAATTTGTGTCCAAATGTATATAATCGGAACTTAGAAAATGTGGTATAGATTAACAGGTGGTATGCTGCTTAACAAGGTTAATTTGTGATAAAAAAAAAAACTAAAATTCGCCATAGAAATTTACTAACTTCCATCCCCCGCGCTCTATTGATCCGACAATAAGCATCGGTGAGCAAGATCATCCCGCCAGACTTCTCAATCTGAGGTTTGAGAGAGCGAGCGATCTCATGAGCAAGCTGCTGGTGGTAATGGGTCCCCGAACCGTGGGTTTGCTTCGTAACCGGGTTTGGGATACCAAGACTAAGCAGGTACGATTGGAACTTTACTGTCTGTGAATGGACAGTCAGGGATTGAAACAGTCAGGATAAAACAGTACACTCTGGACAAAACTGTACACTCTGGACAAAACAGTACACTCTGGACAAAACAGTACAGTCTGGACAAAACAGTACAGTCTGGACAAAACAGTACACTCTGGACAAAACAGTACACTCTGGACAAAACTGTACACTCTGGACAAAACAGTACACTCTGGACAAAACAGTACACTCTAGACAAAACAGTACACTCTGGACAAAACAGTACACTCTGGACAAAACAGTACAGTCTGGACAAAACAGTACAGTCTGGACAAAACAGTACAGTCTGGACAAAACAGTACAGTCTGGACAAAACAGTACACTCTGGACAAAACAGTACACTCTGGACAAAACAGTACACTCTGGACAAAACAGTACAGTCTGGACAAAACAGTACACTCTGGACAAAACATTACAGTCTGGACAAAACAGTACACTCTGGACAAAACAGTACAGTCTGGACAAGGATAGGATAGGATATGATATTCATCTTTATCCCCGTGAATGGGAAAACCAAGGGGGTTAACACACGGGCAATCGTCAGATCACCTCGCGCCCATCGTCGGGTTACCGGAGCTATTGTAGTGTGTTGTATATGATAGACACGTTCCTTCAATTTGGTAGAACCCATTAATCCGCTGGGTTCAGGCAATGTCCGTAAAGTGCCTTGCCCAAGGACACAACCTACTAGCTAACGACCAGTTTCGCACCTGCAACCTTTCGATTGAAAGGCGACGCACTTAACCGTTAGACCAACGGGCCGGACAAAACAGTACAGTCTGGACAAAACAGTACACTCTGGACAAAACAGTACACTCTGGACAAAACAGTACACTCTGGACAAAACAGTAGTCTGGACAAAACAGTACAGTCTGGACAAAACAGTACAGTCTGGACAAAACAGTACAGTCTGGACAAAACAGTACACTCTGGACAAAACAGTACACTCTGGACAAAACAGTACACTCTGGACAAAACAGTACAGTCTGGACAAAATAGTACAGTCTGGACAAAACAGTATGAATTAATCTTAGAAAAAATAGGTTTAAATTTGTTGGTTGGATTATGGGTTAAATTGCAAAAAGATTAAGTTTTAATTAAAGCAGCATAAATAACTCCTATAATAGCATAAAAAAGAATCTTTTTTAGGTGTAAAGTAAAATAGAAATGGGGGTTTTAGAAGGAAAACGGTATCTTAAACAATACTAATGATAACCAGAAATATATTATTATAAAGCATGACTGTAAAAACATTTTAAAAACACGATGCATGTCCATAACTAAATGTTTCTAACTTTTACATAAATATTTGACGGGGTTAAATACAGAAGAACTTTAATGCCGTAAACACAGACAAATTAAATTACAACCAGCATTAAAGTTTAACCTCATCATCTGTTATATCCCCTTTCTTGTCCTTAATCTTCTCGGCAATAGTTGAGGAGAGGGTAACCATTTCTTTCGCCTTTTCCATCAGCTTCGTGAGGTCTTTGAATGCCTAGTGGGGATTGGACATTTAATAATCAAGTTTAACTCATGGCCATAGTCGAGTTGGTTGGAGGTTCATTTATATTCTGGTGGGTGGGAATCTGTATTGAAGAAGTTGAAAAATGCAAATTGCTGCAGTTAAAAAATGCATAGGGGGCGGAGGGTTATAACGCAGGCAATTTTTAAATTACTTTTTAATTAGAAAAATCAACCCATTGAACAAATGCTGATTTATTACAGGATAGGATAGGATATTCATCTTAACCCCGTGAATGGGAAAACCAAGGGGGTTATCACACGGGCAATCGTCAGATTACCTCGCGCCCACCGTGGGGTTACCGGAGCTATTGTATATGATAGACACGTTCCTTTAATTTGGTAGAACCCATTAATCCGATGGGTTCAGGCAATGTCCGTAAAGTGCCTTACCCAAGGACACAACCAACTAGCTAGCGACCAGTTTCGCACCTGCAACCTTTCAATTCAATTCACTTAACCGCTAGACCAACCGGCCGGACCGGTTATAACTGTGTAAACCAAATTGTTGTTTTAGCTGCTCGAAAACTCATCAGATTTCTTACAACTGAGATGCTTTGATCCGTCATCTTTTTTTCAGCTTCCATTTTCCTCTCGATTCCAATAATCCCAGATGCTCTCAATGGGCGCATCTGATGAGCATAACTGTGCTTTTAGTATAACTGTGCTTTTATTATAACTGTGGTGATCTTATTTTATTATTTATTCCTCGTTATTTAATTAGTCACAAAATCAGTCATGCGTTTTATTCTTTCCAATGACTTCGGTTAATCATTCCATTTCGATTCGACGATCATTCAGAGAGGTTGTGTATTATTAAGCTTAGTTTTATTTTACGTTTATAGTTTTTTAACTTTTAGCGTTGGTAATGTTTTGTTACTTTTATAACTATTATTACTTTATTGCTATTATTAATTCACATGTTTTATTATTGTATTTGAATAAGAATACATAAGAAGTTTAAGAACTGGTTATCCTATGTAAGGCTGCACCGAGATCAGTCACCCAGTTCCTGACCTCTTTATAACTAAGCTTTGTGGATAACTATATTATTAGCAAAACCAATATTTGTAGAGTTTTAAAAGAAGATATTACTAATATTACTAGCTACTAGTGGTTTTAAAAGTTAATACTAGTGATTTTAAAAGAAGATATGACTAAAAATAAAGATAAATTTAAAATCTCAGCTGGTATTACGGTTGGTTAGCTGGTATTCATTGCTATGGGTG
>CH002073.1:296169-319324 GCA_000149265.1 Ciona savignyi | reverse complement strand
TCCCCTGCGCATCATCAGGAACCAGTGCTACTTGTTGCAGAACAATGGCTGATTTATAAAAACAACCCTGCTACTTCAGACCAAATGTGAGTGATTTTGTTTTGAGAAATTTTATTTTTTTTAGTTACAACACAGACTGCACTGTTCAAAAATTTGCTTCGGGGAAAACTAAAAGGAGGAAAAGCGGGAAGGAGGGAAGGACGGAAACTGCTCACTAAAATAAAGAATATGACATTAGAGTTAGTTTTAAACATGGGGTTGGAGTTAGGGTTAGTTCTGAGGTTGAGATTAGTGTTTAGGGAAGGTTTAAATAAGTTTCCATAGTTTTAGTGAGCAGTTTCCCTTCTTCCTTCTTTCCCGTTTTCCCTATTTTTAGTGTTGCCCTTTGCTTAGATTCTCAGAATATAATCTGTGGCTGTAGGCTCATAATCTGTTACAGTTCACCAGACTTTCGATTTAATCGACTTGTTAATTAACACTGTGTTGTACCAATGTAGGGTTGCTTGCACAGCAAAATAGTTGTCTTTTTATGACATTTTCCTCTTAAAGGTATAGATTTTGCTCATTTTTACAGGAATTTACTGCACTGGAAGTGCTGGCTTATTTAATTGCATTATTTTTGCCACTGTGGTGTTGCATGGTTGATGCTTATAAAAGTACAAATATAATGTTAATCACAATCAAACATAAATTCAGGACTAATCAGATAATACTGGGTTGGAACCATGTAAAGATATATTTTTGTGTGCGGAAAAGTACACCTCATGCACAAAGTCTATTGTTTAAAGTTATTACTCTTTGATCACACCATACTCTACAGGTACAGCATGGAAAGACTTCAACTCGAATACGACGAGTTCAGCAAACGTTGCGTCTCTCGACTTCTCTCCGTCGCACGACTCGGCGTTTATCAGTTCATCGCTGACCTCTCTTACCACACGATGTCCTCTCGCGCTGCCGAGACAATCTACTTGCTGATGAATGTACCACCAGGTGTCAGGAGAGAGGTTGATTCACTCATCGCTACAGAGTACACGAAAGCCGAGTGGTTGGAGTTTATTAATGGTATTTCTATGTTTTTTTATTTCTATTATTTGTTAAATTGTTATGGTGTTTTTTGGTTTTCCATTACCATATATGGTGTTCGAATCATTGGATTTATTTTCTTATGATGGTTTAAAAAAAAAGTTTTTTTAAATCATTGGATTTATTTTCCTTGACTTCTAATAAAGGTTTAACAATTAATTAAATACTGTTAGTACAAACACAACGCATTTAAATGGTAGTATATGGTATATATGATATCTATGGCAATATTAATATCTATAATAATATACAATATTAATAGTAATATATGATATCTGTAGTAATATAAGATATCCATAGTATTATTAGATATCTATAGTAATATAAGATAGCTATAGTAATATAAGATATCTATAGTGATATACAATATTAATGGTGATATATGATATCTATAGTAATATAAGATATCTATAGATCCAGACACGAAGCTCGCATTCGAAGAGCAGCTTTCTACGATGCCGACAAATGAAATCGTTTATCTGCTGACTGCGTTTGCAAACCTTGCTCAAGCCCGTCCTGCCAACGAACAACACCTTGTTTCTACGATTGCCGTTGATATTTTTAAGGTTTATTGATATTTTTAAGTTTTATTTGATATTTTTCAGGTTTATTTCATATTTTTAGGGTTTTTATTGATATTTTTAAGGTTTTTTATTTGATATTTTTAAGGTTTATTTGATATTTTTAAGGTTTATTTGATGTTTTTAAGGTTTATTTGATATTTTTATTCGATACTGTTGATATTTTTAAGGTTTATTTGATATTTTTAAGGTTTATTTGATATTTTTCAGGTTTATTTCATATTTTTAGGGTTTTTATTGATATTTTTAAGGTTTTTATTTGATATTTTTAAGGTTTATTTGATATTTTTAAGGTTTATTTGATGTTTTTAAGGTTTATTTGATATTTTTATTCGATACTGTTGATATTTTTAAGGTTTATTTGATATTTTTAAGGTTTATTTGCTTAGTGCGTTTATTAGCTTAGTGCGTTAGTCGTATATCTTTCAGCTGAAAGGTTGTAGCTTTGAAACCAGCCACTAACTCTGTCTTGACAAAGAACTGAGTGGATGTTTATTGAACTTACTGGATTAATGGGCTGTACCAAAACTAAAGAATTGTCTTGTTCATATAATCATATACAACAAACTGCGATCTCCAATCGCCTGACTGTAGTGCATTAACTGTGAGTTGTACACCGCATGTACAGTTTTACAGTCTTCTAAGACTTACAGTCATATTTTAAGTCATAACATATTCTAAGACTTACAGTCACTTTTACAGTCTTCTAAGACTTACTGTCATATTTTAAGTCATAACATATTCCAAGACTTACAGTCAGTTTTATAGGTCTTCTTAGACTTAGTCTTCTAAGTTTTACAGTCACAAATTTACCCCCAAAAAATAAACAAAAAAGTGGAAATCTTGGATGAATAGCCACATTAAAGGATAGCCACATTAAAGGATAGCCACATTAAAACACACTGCAACAGCCCTCTTTTGTCATAATGCTCTACCCAGGGATGAAACATGTATAACCTATTCCATTAAATGTATCTTGTTTTGAGAAATGCGCCATAATTTAACAAGGGTGGAACTTAATAACCTGATTTAAAATAGAACTGATGTGTAGATATTAAAAGCTTTAACATGACTAAGTACACGGGTAATCTTGGGGATTACCCCTATTGGAACCCACTTTATCCCACCCACAGGAATAAACAAGAGCATCCTATTCTAGGTTATCCTTTTCCCACTCTTTTTTTCTTTTTCCACTCTGGTCCATGCTTTCGGGCCACACCTTCTCCTAAAGCCGGCTCCCCCTTAGTACTGGTCGCGCTTTACCGCACACTCTTCTTCAGGGCTCTAAATCGTTTAGTCTTAATTAAATTTCGATTGCTTAATATTGTTCATTCACCTAGGTTTGGCGGCCGCGTCCGCTATATTCATTAATTTATATCCTTTTTTTTACTGACGTGTTCTAACGACTGTTCGTTTTGCCG
This sequence comes from Ciona savignyi, assembly GCA_000149265.1. Lineage (NCBI taxonomy): Eukaryota > Metazoa > Chordata > Ascidiacea > Phlebobranchia > Cionidae > Ciona > Ciona savignyi. Next base: position 316,236 of record CH002073.1, on the reverse strand, counting down.
TCTTTTTCCGTTCCTGTATCGTGATTATATTCGTTTGCCATTTTTAAAAACTGGGGCAAAAAATGAATAAACTAAACTAAACTATCCCCAAATATCAACCCCACCTTCCCCCAAGAAACCCAACTAACCCCGCCCTTACCCAGGTTTCCTTTACATATCGCTCCACACGAGATATCTGCAGTAAAACGGGCCGCGAATTGCTCAGTTCCATCACGTTCTACCACCCTTATGTTATTTCTACACTTCTTCAATACGTGTATGTGAATATAGGTGAGCTATGGTTTGTATTATTATGTGCTGGTTTTTAAAGTAATGTCCATGGTTGTAATATCATATGCATGTTTATTATGTTGTCCGGTCGGTTAGTCTGGCGGTTAAGTGTGTCGCCTTTCAATCGAAAGGTTGCAGGTGCGAAATTTGTCGCTAGCTAATCAGTTGTGTCCGTGGGCAAGGCACTTTACGAACATTGCCTGTACCCAGTGGATTAATAGATTCTACCAAATTTAAGGAATTGTATCTACCATATACAACACTCTGCAATAGCTCCAGTAACCCGACGATGTGCGCGAGGTGATCTGACAATTGCCTGTGTGTTAACCCCCTTGGTTATCCCATTCACGGGAATAAACATGAATATCCTATTCCTATCCTATGTGTCATGTATGTTAATGATATCATAATGTATATTTATGTTTTTATTTGCATTTTTGTGATGTCATTAGCATGTCTGTGATGTCATAAGCATGTTTATGATGTCTTATGCATGTTTATTATGTCATATGCATGTTTATGATGTCTTATGCATGATTAATATGTGCAAAGCATGTTATGTCATATGTATGTTGTCATAGCACAGTCATGTGATAGTGCATGTTTGTGATGTCATATATTTCACTTGTAACTACCATTAAAGTGGTTTAAAAACAATAAATTAGATTTGACCATAGAACACACCAGTAAAGCTCAGATATTTCAATCTAATACATTTTGATTTTATAAGAAAGTATTTTATTTTGTATATAATTTGTCTAAGACAGGTTTTAAATTTTAAATTAAATTGGGCATTGGTAAAATAAAGATTTGCTTAAACCATTGATTAAACTTAACCTCAGATTAAACCTACACAATGATTAAACTCTGTTAAAGATTAAATTTAACCAATAACCATGGTTTAAATTTAAACACTTATTAAAATTATGAATTGAATAATTTAACCACTGATTAAACTAAACCAATGAATAAACTTAACCACTGATTTAGATCTTGTGATGTCATCAGTCCTATATGCACTTAACGACCTCCCTTTTTCGTCATGGCAACCAACCCCACATGACCTTGATATTCTACGCAACTGGTTTCTAGGCAACTCAATTACTTCAACTGAATTTAAAATCGCTAAATTAGCGATTCAGGTGATTGGTGTTCACTAAATTAATCGTATTAAAGTAATTTGGTGTTTATCTATTTAGTGCAGTGTTTTCCAACCCGAGTTTGGGTCTCAAATAAGTCTGTGAATGGCTTAAATGAGTCCGCAAGCACATTAACAATTTGCACAACTTTTATTTGTTTTTAATCGTTATAAACAGCAGTGATATGTTTTTATCAACGAGACTTTATAACTCAAGGTAATTTTGAGTTTGTAGTAGTGTATCGTATGCACATAGTCGAGTTACGCAACACTTTTGACTTACGCTAATTGAAAATTGATTCCCTTTGAGTCCGCAAAGACTTTCGCTGGTAAGAAAATGGTTCGCGACCAAAAAAGGTTGGGAAACGCTGATTCAGTGTTTAAATTGGTCTTTACATAGTTAGAGTGCTTATGCTAAAGTTCACATAATTTTTGCAGGCAATAAAGTAAAAATGTAATTAAATCTGTCTATTAAAGTAAATTCGTGTTTAATTAAATTGGTGTTCACATTATTGCTTAATTAGTGTGCTGATAATTAGTATTCACATCATTAGTCCTGCTGTTATTGGTTTATATATTTAAATTAGTATATTCATGTAAATTAGTGTTTACGCAATTACAGTGTTCATAATTAGTGTTCACATAATTATTAATTAGTGCAATAATAATTAGTGTTCACAATATTAGTACTACCGGTATTTAAATAAATGTGTACACATAATTGTGTTAGTATATTAGGATGGGATAGGATATTCATGTTTATCCCCGTGAATGGGAAAACCAAGGGGTTTAACACACGGGCAATCGTCAGGTCACCTCATACCCACCGTCAGGTTACCGGAGCTATTGCAATGTGTATATGACAGACACGTTCCTTCAATTTGGTAGAACCCATTAATCCGCTGGGTTCAGGCAATGTCTGTAAAGTGCCTTGCATAAGGACACAACCGACTAGCTAACGACCAGTTACGCACCTGCAACCTTTCCATTGAAAGGCGACGTACTTAACCGCTAGTCTAAACGGCCGGACAATAAAATATACATACATTCCCTGACTAAGTACCTGGAATAGTGTTTTTTAAATATACATATTTGTACACATAATTGTGTTAGTATATTCAAGTGAAATAGTGTTTTGTCATAATTTATATTCCAGTAAATTAATGTTAAATAATCAGTGATCACTGTTTACTCGGTAGCCATGAAAAATCAGCTTTCATTTTTTCAAAATTTTTCGTGCTCTTATATTAACCCTTCACCCCTTCCATACATGTCACCCCAGGGACTGAACTTCGGCTACAAGGATGGCCATCTCTTCCTCCCTCTAGAGGTCCATTATAAGATATCTATGCTGATCCTGGAAACGAACGTGATGTTGGAAAAAGAACGAATGAAATCGGGAATTGTGCTCAAAAGCATGGATCATGTGAGTGATCGTGTTTGTAGAGTTATTCGTAAATTTTAAGAGCTAGAGGCGCAAGAGATCTTGCGTGTAAAAATATTCGAAATTGTATAAACAAATAAATAAAGTGAAAATTGTTTGGCTCTAGTTCAACTTGTACCTAATCGAAAATAGTAGAAGAAAATAGTGATAAAAAAAGTGATAAATGTGACTGATAAAAATGGAATAAACATGTTGCTGATATTTTTAAGCGCACCGATCATATAGCTCATTTGATTAAGAAATAGGCTTTTATCTGAAAGGTTTGTGGTTTGAAACTGAACACCAAGTTGTCATCATTGAAAAATAACTTAACAGAAGTTTTATGAACAGTCATGTGCCAGTGCATGTTTTTGATGTTATATATTTCACTAAAGACTACCATTAAAGTGGTTTACAAACAATTAATTAGATTTGACCATAGAACATACCAGCAAAGCTCAGACCATAGAATGTTTCATGAACCCAGTAAATTAATGCGTTTAACTCCTTATGCGTTTTCCCATTCATGGTGATAAAGAAGAACATAGGATTAACATTTTAGCCATGTCAATGGAAAACGCAAGGGCGTATTCACACGGGCAATTATTTATGGTTATCAGAGCTATTGCATTGTGTTTCGTATATATAATTAAGTTGTTCCTTCTATTTTATTACAGCCCAAAATATCCCAATGGGTTCAGGCAACATATGATATCTGTTGCGAAAATGGATAAAAATACCCTAAAATTAAATTAAGGTCAAATACCCCATTTTTTTTACTGAGCCAAGTTTCGAACTCATATTGGGCTTGTCACTTGCACCGTTTTCGTATAGTGGTCGGTATATGTATCGGTCGCGTTAACCATTCAGCCACACGTCCGTACCTAGTCCCCTGTTAACTCCAGGTATCAAAAGTAGCGTCAGCAGTTCATCTTGCCCCACAATCCATGGACCACAAGATGGTAGCATGGAGTTGGGAAATTGTATTGAGATTAAAGCTTCATCAGCTGGTTCAGTGCGACCCAAGACGACGTTCAAACGGTTCGTTATATCGTTTTTTATGGACCTTCTATAGCCTAAATTCCTGGTCCCGGTGGCTACTGTGGACCAGCCCGTATTAATGTAATGTATCATGACCTACATTCCTGGTCCTAGTGGCTACTGTGGACCAGCCCATATTAATGTAATGTAATGTACATTGTTGCGGTGAATTGCCTTTGCACTGTGAGCACCTACGATTTATTGTTTCTCATTTCCACACTCACTTCTTCTTGCAATATGCTTGCATAGTATTATTCATGATTTGTTTTAGTTCGGGGGTGTTAAAACACCAGAGCAAAAATCAGATATACCGTTTAAGAGAAATGCAAACACCTTAGGGTGTGTACACATATATATATATATATATATATACAGAATATTGAATTTAAAAATTGGATGACTTTTGCTTTTATGTACTGAATTTACAGTTTTGCATTACAAATTTTGATCAAGACACAAAAAATCTGTACAGTAGCATTGGTGCCAGTAAGAAAGGAACAGATTCAAGGAAAAGTTATTGGTTTAACACAAAAAATACCAAAAAAGACCAGAAACGATTACCATACATTACATTAGTATAGACGAGTCCATGGTAGCACTGGGACCAGGAATTTAGGCCATGATACATTACATTAGTATGGGTGGGTCCATGGTAGCACTGGGACCAGGAATGTAGGGCATGATACATTACATTAGTATGAGTGGGTCCATGGTAGCACTGGGACCAGGAATGTAGGCCATGATACATTACATTAGTATGGGTGGGTCCATGGTAGCACTGGGACCAGGAATGTAGGCCATGATACATTACATTAGTATGGGTGGGTCCATGGTAGCACTGGGACCAGGAATGTAGGGCATGATACATTACATTAGTATGGGTGGGTCCATGGTAGCACTGGGACCAGGAATGTAGGGCATGATACATTACATTAGTATGGGTGGGTACCATGGTAGCACTGGGACCAGGAATGTAGGGCATGATACATTACATTAGTATGGGTGGGTCCATGGTAGCACTGGGACCAGGAATGTAGGGCATGATACATTACATTAGTATGAGTGGGTCCATGGTAGCACTGGGACCAGGAATGTAGGGCATGATACATTACATTAGTATGGGTGGGTCCATGGTAGCACTGGGACTAGGAATGCAGGCCATGATACATTACATTAGTATGAGTGGGTCCATGGTAGCACTGGGACCAGGAATGTAGGGCATGATACTTTACATTAATATGGGCGGGTCCATGGTAGCCACCGGGACTAGGAATGTAGGCCATGCTACATTACATTAGTATAGACGGGTCAGTGGTAGCACCAGGACCAGGAATTTAGGCCATAGAAGGTCCTTTACTCTAGCGCCTTTAGCTATCATGGATCCGGGATATAGCGGTCAAGTCGGCCCGTGTCCTCAAGAAAGCTGACTAAATGCTTGACCGGGATATAGCGGTCAAGTCGGCCAGTGTCCTGAAGGAAGCTGACTTAACACTTGACCGGGATATAGCGGTCAAGTTGGCCAGTGTCCTGAAGAAAGCTGACTAAACGCTTGACCGATATAAAAAAACCTTTATATTAAACATCACCCACAGATCAGACCTCCCTCGGTACAACCCAACCCAAGGTACCAGATATAAACACCGACACCAGCCTCGTACTCTTGCTCGAATCCACCAAGAACCGCCACTCGATGGCGTCCTATATTGCTATTGCCATGACTACCATCGGACACAGGTGATCATAACGAAACTATTTCGATAACTTTTTGTTTCTATGATATAGACCAAATGTTTAGATGTCTTTCAAAAGTCGTAAATTATATTGTTTCTATGATATAGAATAAATGTTTATATGTCTCTTAAGAGTCGTAAATTATATTGTTTCTATGATATAGAATAAATGTTTATATGTCTCTCAAGAGTCGTAAATTATATTGTTTCTATGATATAGAATAAATGTTTATATGTCTCTCAAGAGTCGTAAATTATATTGTTTCTATGATATAGAATAATTGTTTATATGTCTCTCAAGAGTTGTAAATTATATTGTTTCTATGATATAGAATAAATGTTTATATGTCTCTCAAGAGTCGTAAATTATATTGTTTCTATGATATAGAATAATTGTTTATATGTCTCTCAAGAGTTGTAAATTATATTGTTTCTATGATATAGAATAATTGTTTATATGTCTCTCAAGAGTCGTAAATTATATTGTTTCTATGATATAGAATAAATGTTTATATGTCTCTTAAGGGTCGTAAATTATATTGTAGCTATGTTTTCAAATATTTTGTTTTAAATATATAGCGATAAATTTTATATGTGTACAAACATAGTATGTTTCTAGGTTTAAAATATTATTATTGATATTTTAGCAAAGACACTTTTCAAATATATCGTTTCTAAGGTTTAAAATATTATTTGTATTTTAGCAAAGACACTTTTCAAATATATCGTTTTGATGGTTTAAAATATTATTATTTCTATTTTAGCAAAGACACTTTTCAAATATATCGTTTCTATGGTTTAAAATATTATTTCTATTTTAGCAAAGACGCTTTTCAAATATATCGTTTCTATGGTTTAAAATATTATTTCTATTTTAGCAAAGACGCTTTTCAAATATATCGTTTCTATGGTTTAAAATATTATTACTATTTTAGCAAAGACGCTTTTCAAATATATCGTTTATATGGTTTAAAATATTATTTCTATTTTAGCAAAGACGCTTTTCAAATATATGATTTATATAGTTTAAAATATTATTATTTCTATTTTAGCAAAGACTCTTTTTAAATATATCGTTTCTATGGTTTAAAATATTATTTCTATTTTAGCAAAGACACTTTTCAAATATATCGTTTATATGGTTTAAAATATTATTTCTATTTTAGCAAAGACGCTTTTCAAATATATCGTTTATATGTTTAAAAATATTATTATTTCTATTTTAGCAAAGACGCTTTTCAAATATATCGTTTATATAGCTTAAAATATTATTATTTCTATTTTAGCAAAGACTCTTTTCAAATATATCGTTTTTATGGTTTAAATATTATTGCTATTTTAGCAAAGTCGCTTTTCAAATATATCGTTTCTATGGTTTAAATATTATTTCTATTTTAGCAAAAACGCCTTTTAAATATATCGTTTCTATGGTTTAAATATTATTTCTATTTTAGCAAAGTCGCTTTTCAAATATATCGTTTCTATGGTTTAAAATATTATTATTTCTAATTTAGCAAAGACACTTTTCAAATATATCGTTTCTATGGTTTAAATATTATTTCTATTTTAGCAAAAACGCTTTTTAAATATATCGTTTCTATGGTTTAAAATATTATTTCTATTTTAGCAAAGACACTTTTTAAATATATCGTTTCTATGGTTTAAAATATTATTTCTATTTTAGCAAAGACGCTTTTTAAATATATCGTTTCTATGGTTTAAATATATTATTTCTATTTTAGCAAAGACGCTTTTCAAATATATCGTTTATATAGTTTAAAATATTATTATTTCTATTTTAGCAAAGACGCTTTTCAAATATATCGTTTCTATGGTTTAAAATATTATTTCTATTTTAGCAAAGACACTTTTCAAATATATCGTTTCTATGGTTTAAAATATTATTTCTATTTTAGCAAAAACGCTTTTCAAATATATCGTTTCTATGGTTTAAATATTATTTCTATTTTAGCTAAGACGCTTTTTAACTCTTTCCCTCCCAACTCGCCATATATGGCGAGTTGGTGGGAAAACATGGTATCCCGTCTGTCCATAAATGGATACAAATCTAAAAAACGATTTCTCCGCAATGCGTAATGGTAGAGACCTCAGCTATGGCTCATTCGATCAAGGAAACCCTATATTTTATTCTCTGTGATTATCGTGGAGAAATATTAAAAATGCGAGGAGTGATAGCCTTTCTTTTTCAAGGCTTCGCCTCTTATTTCTATCGATTTTACACGAATTTACACGTGACTAACTCAGCCAATAGGAGTCGTGTTAACTTGCAGAGAAGCTCTTTTTGTCAAGCAAGTCTTTCTTTACATTCTCTGTGAATTTCGTGCCGTTGAGATAAAAAGGAGAGCGTTGGTGACGTTTTCGCAGCAGGCGGTTATGCTTCGTGTTCACCAAAGCATGAATCCAGCTGGGCCTGCTGAGCTAAAGAAAAAGGCGGCGAGACTAGCTAGTTCGGTGTGCCCTGCTTTGAAGAATATTGGATATAGTATTTGCGTTTGTTTGGTTTTGTATGCCCTTTTTACACTTCCTTCACCGTTCTTTTTTATACTTTTTACTATTTTAGTTCTACAAAACTAAAAACTTCAATGCGTTTTGGTTCAAGTTTTCATAATATAGTCAGAAAAAAGGGAAATTTCAATTACAAATAGTAAAAAAACTACTGAAGATAGAAATACAGTTCGAATTTTCCTGAGTACAAAAACTATTAGACAATCTACATTCCAATTTTCATATCATTTGGGCATTCCAATAATAAGTGAGTATTTCGTTTGTCAGTGCACCTCAAATTTTTCAAAGTCGAGCAGAATTTTCTTTGCATAAAAAGTGGTGTTCACTAAAGTTTACATAATATATTCTTTATTAGAGGTAGATTTTAGATGTGCAGCTTGTTTAAAAGAGGGATAAATTATCTTTCCAACCATACTAAATATTAAATCATAGCATAAACTTTAGAAAAATTGTGCTAATTTGAAAATGACTAAAAATTGTAAAAAACACTGCGGGACAGCATGTTTGAATTAATGCATTTGGCCGGGAGTGAAAGAGTTAAATATATCGCTTCTATGGTTTAAAATATTATTTCTATTTTATCAAAGACGCTTTTCAAATATATCATTTCTATGGTTTAAAATATTATTTCTATTTTAGCAAAGACGCTTTTCAAATATATCGTTTCTATGGTTTAAAATATTATTTCTATTTTAGCAAAGACACTTTTCAAATATATCGTTTCTATGGTTTAAAATATTATTTCTATTTTAGCAAAGACGCTTTTCAAATATATCATTTAACTATGGTTTAAATATTATTTCTATTTTAGCAAAGACGCTTTTCTTCACGAAGGCCTCGAACTCTTACACCACCTTGCCACATCTGGCCACTTAAGAGCAGTGGTAAGCTGCCTCTATCTCACGGTTCCCATGTTTCAGATGGCCAACATTAATCTCGCTGAAAACCAACGGTACGTGGGGATAAATTTTTGACTTGCATTTACATATTCGACTTTGCACTATTACCATAATAATAGGCCAAGCTATATCCCACTGGTACCATAATGTGTTGATTCTTAGAACATTAATTGACTTGAATACAAATTCTTTAAAAATTGATCGACTTGAATACAAATTATGACAAAACACTATTTCACTTGAATTTTGTCCGACCGGTTAGTCTGGTGGTTTAGTGTGGCGCCTTTAAATCGAAAGGTTGCAGGTGGGAAACTGGTCGCTTGCTAGTCGGTTGTGTCCTTGGGCAAGATACTTAGTGGACATTGCCTGGACCCAGCAGATTAATGGGTTCTACCAAATTAAAGGAATGTTTCAAATATACAACACACTGCCATAGCTCTTGTAACCCAAAAGCAATAATATTTCTTCTTAAAGCATTAAAAATAATTCAAAACTGAAAAGAAAAACTTTTTATTTTCGTGGTTTTAAAATAAACTTGTATCCACAGATTTGTGGAGACCTTAAAAACCATCCTGCACCAGAACTCTGGTGTTATATCTGGTATTACCAACCTGCTGGTGCAAGAACAGAACCAACCGAGTATTGTTCATCTATTGAGCGCGATCGTACACAACCATATTTTGGAAGGTTGGTTAGTGGAAACTTGGTTGGTTATTCTACGCTTATTTTGTGGACCATTACAATCTTATATCTTTTAACAAGTCTGTTGAATAGGTCTGTTTCATCAAAACTATGGAAACTAATTCTAACCCTTCTTTAAACACCAATCTCAATGCTAGAACTAAAGGATAAGATAGGATATTCTTGTTTATCCCGGTGAATGGGAAAACCAAGGGGGTTAACAAACGGGCAATCGTCAGATCACCTCGCGCCCATCGTCGGGTTACCGGAGCTATTTCAGTGTGTTGTATATGATAGACACGTTCCTTCAATTTGGTAGAACCCATTAATCCACTGGGTTCAGGCAATTTCCATACAGTGCCTTGCCCAAGGACACAACCGAGTAGCTGGTGACCAGTTTCGCACCTGCAACCTATGGATTAAAAGGCGACACACTTAACCTCTAGACTAACCGGACTAAAGATAACTTTATTAACACGGCCCTAATGCTCATCCTTACATCCTAATCTTTATTTTGTTATGCAGTTTTCCCTCTTTTTATGTTGTTTTATTTCAAAAGTTTTTAACAAAGTTAAACATGAATGGGATACTTATTTTTATTCCCATTTCCCCTGTTAAAAACCATTTATTTTTAGTCAAAGACGAAGAAGACCGTATCAGAATCCTTATTTACTGGCTGCGGATGGTTCTAACTGTTAATGATTGGTTTAAGGATAATGCTCTCTGCTCATTGGTGGATTATTTATTCAAATCCGCCAATCAGCTTGGAGATAAAGCAGTGCTGGAATTCAGGTGGGAATTTGAATTTCAGTGGTTCGATTTTGGTGAATTTTGATATCAAAATAGATTGAATACATTAAAATAAGTGGTTTAGTTTCGGTGTTGATACGATAAATGGTAAGACACAGACGTTACTATTCTCTAATCGGCTTAATTACACATTCTCTAATCATTCTCTTATTGTATCGGCTTGATTATTCTACACATTCTTTAATTGTTTTCTAATCTTCAGTCTCATATTTTACACATTCTCTAATCCTTCTATATATACGGTATTCTCTAATCGGCTTGATTATTCTTTAAACGTAACATACAAATTGATGGTGGTAGAAGAAATCCTGCCCAAGATGTGATTTGAACCGACAACCACATGCTATTACACCCAATACCGTACTGATTGAGTCTCGTTAATCCAAGTCATGAGATTTTAAGTAGCAAACTAATCTAAGAAAATTTAATAAAATTTTAATAAGTTAAAAGTTTAATATAAAATTTTAATTTGTTAGTAAAAAGTTAATTGTCCTCTTCAAAAATGTAACTTCCAAACCAATCTTGGTAAAATGTTAATATGTTTTAGTGGCCCATCCTTTTAATTATGACCATGAATATATTTAGTTAATTGTCCATTCAAAAAACTTCCAGCCACATTTCCCTCAGAAGTATAAAAAAAAATAGGTTTTACATCTAAAGATTGAAATTTTTATCGTTTTATATGTAAATTTTCATATGTTAATAGTTATGATATGTATATCGTCAGTTTTATGTGTAAATCGTTTTGTATGTAAATTTTTATATGTAAATCGTTTTGATATGCAAATCGTAAGTTTTATATGTAAATTTTGATCATTTATAAAACAGAGATTCATTTAATAATGAACATCGTCCATTATTCCCTAGGACGATGTTTTACGAGCATTTCATACATCTCATGCTGCACAGTCATCACGGTAACCACGGCCACCAGAAATCTGTTGTGTCATCATTACTAAGCATGGTAACCGGTGGCAACCATCCAACGACCCTCCTGTCATCCAATATAACGGGAGATGTCATTTATTTCGTCTTCACATGTGTGGAGGCTGAAACAAGGTAAAAGGTTGTGTGGGGTTTAACTAGTTGTATGTAAAGAAGGTCTTTTCCCTATATACAAACACTTATTTGATAAAATGAGTTTCTATGTCCTATATACATACATTTTTTTGATAAAATGAGTTTCTATTCCCTATACTCATTTATTTTGTCTTCACATGTGTGGAAGCTGAGACAAGGTGTAAGGTTGTGTGGGGTTTTAGGTGTATGTAGAAAAGGTATAATACTACGTCTATGTTACTCTCTGTTGCAAATAAGTGTCTGTATATAGGACATAGAAACTCATTTTATCACATAAGTGTGCTTTCTCTTTTATTAGTTTTCCCCTTTTTTATGGGACAAGTGTAAGCTAAATGGAACAGGTCAATTTTGTACTGAACTTGTCCTACAGGACAAGTGCTCTTTAATCTTTATGTAGAGCCCTGCTAGCAATAACTTTAGCCCTGTGCTGTGAATCCATAGACTGATTTCTTAACTGTCAGCTAGTCGGCTGTATGCTTAAGCTAGGTACTTTGTGATATTCAATGAACCCAGTGGATTAACGGGTTAACAAAAATGTAGAAATGTTGCATTTAACAAACTATATAAAGTCATTTTAACCTTTTATTCCCCTTTTTTATACTTTTAATCCGCATTCAACAAATTATAAAAGTCATTTTTACCTTTTAACCCCTTTCTTCTAGATTTGAGGATGATTGCAAATTATGGTCGACAGTGATCATGACGTTGCGAAGTGATCCGAAGATATCAGTCGAATCTGCCGTGAAGAAGGCAAACAACAAACTCAAGTTGTCTCACAACCCTAGCTACCTGTCTTTGGCGATGTACAGGTGTGTAGGCGGTTACTTTTTGTGCCTCTGGGATGCAGAAAATCAGCTGGAAGTTTACACAACCTGTTTATATGTTTATTCTCGAGGTAATGGGTAGGTACATCTGGGTGGGAAAATAAAAGGAGGAAAAGCGGGAAACTGCACACTAAAATGAATATTAAGACATTAGAGTTAGTGTTAAACATGGCGTTGGAGTTAAGGTTAGTTCTGGGGTTAAGATTAGTGTTTAGGGCAGGGTTTAAATTAGTTTCTGTAATTTTAGTGAGCAGTTTTCCTCCTTCCCTCCTTCCCTTCTTTTAGTGTTGTCCGACAACTGGGTTTGATAAGGCATAAATATCCAAATAAACATGTTTTATCCCTGAATAGGTCTAAATAGTATTGGATATTCATGGTTATTCTATGAAAGGGATTTCATGGTTATTCTATGAAAATTCATGGTTATTCTATGAAAACGCTAGAATGGGAAAGCGCTAATGGTTAGATTACCTCGCACACACCGTCGGGTTGCTGATTTTTTATTGTTTTTTTATTTATTTTATTTTTAACATTTTTATTTATTGTTTTTTTTTAACATTTTTATTTATTGATTTTCTAACTTTAAAATCCCCATATCACCAGATGGGGAGAGCTAGCCCTCCAAGCTCCCTACTGCCACCCGCTGTTGGAGTTGATTTGGTTCAATTTCTTTCTTCGCTTTGTTTCGTTCCCACTGGATGGTGCAAGCAGTTTCGGATATCGGTAATGTACCTGTGTTATATTAGTATGGTCGTGTGGCCGAATGGTTAACGTGGCCGATACATATACCGACTCTTATACAAAAACAGTCCAAGTGACGAGCCCATCATGGGTTTGAAACTTGGCTTGATAAAAAAAAGAAAAAAAATTATATAAGTATGGTTGTGTGGTCGAATGGTTAACGGGACCAATATAGATACATATATCTGCTGCATTGGTATATGTATACATACATATATTGTTATAAAGTATGATCGTGTGGCCGAATGGTTAACGTGACTGATACATATACCGACTCTTATACAAAAACGGTCCATGTGGCAAGCCCATCATGGGTTCGAAACTTGACTCAGTTAAAAAAAAAGAAAAAAAATTATATTCGTAAGGTCGTGTGGCCGAATGGTTAACTTGACCAATATATGCACATATATCCGCTGCATTGATATATGTATACATACATATATTGTTATAAAGTAGGGTCGTGTGGCCGAATGGTTAATATAAATACATATATCCGCTGCATTGTGTATGTATACATACATATATATCTTTTTTTGATTTTTTTTCAGAAAAACAGTCTTGGTGACAAACTTATTAAAATTCGAAACTGAGCATGGTAAAAATGTCACATTGCATTTTTCGAGAATTCAAATATTTTCGTTTAGAATTTTTTAACCAAAGGAGTAAATATTCATGTCATGTGGTTTGTCTGTTATATCCACAACAAACTTACTTGATTTGTGTGATAACATTTTTGACCGAGATAAAATCTTGAAAAACTAGATTCATGTCTTTATGTTTAATCGTAGTTAGTGGGAAAATGCTGGAGTGTTAACACAAAGGAGATTGGCAATTACCTTGTACCCGCTGTCAGATTACAAGAGCCATTGAAATGTGTTATATATGAACTAGGATAGAATAGAATATTCATGTTTATCGCCGTGAGTGGAAAAACCAAGGGGTATAACACATGGGCAATCGTCAAATTATCTCGCTATTACCGTGAAGTTACCGAAGCTTTTGCAGTGTGTTGTATATGACACATTTCTTCAAATTGGTAGAACCCATTAATCCTCTGGGTTCAGGCAATGTTCGTAAAGTGCCTTTCCCAAGGACACAACCGACTAGCTAGCAACCAGTTTCGCATCTGCAACCTTTCGATTGAAAGGCGACGCACTAAATCGCCAGACTAACCGGCCGGACAAACTATAAAGTAGTTAATCTGTTTAAGTAACACCAATTAATTCACTGGGTTCAGGATATGTCAGCTAACTGCTTTGTCCAAGGACAAAACCATGCAGCTGGTTGCGTACCCACAACCATTCGAATGATAACCGTACGCATAAACAGCACAAACATACTTTTTAATTAAATAATTATTCATTTTTAATTGTATTCTACAAAAATCATGTTTTCCGTTTAAGTTAAACCCCTGGTTGGTGATTAGCAACAGTAATAAAGGGGTTTGTGTGATAAAATTTTTGACGGAAATAAAAGACTGTAGTGCTGTTCCTTGTATTCGTGCCAACAGTAAAAGGGTAAACGAATAAATGGATTAAACACAACGTGGTTAAAACATAAGAAAAAGGCACAGCTCGCTTCGGTTCACAGACCGTGACGTAGCCAGGTTGCTACAAGACATACTGATTAATCAACTTGAAATTGACTACCAACTAAGTACTCGTTTAAATAATCCAATAATTTAATTTTTTTAATTGTCAAAATTCACTTTTTTTAATTCAAGTTAAACCTCAAGTTGGTAATTAGCAAGAGTAATAAAGGGATTTGTGTGTTGAAATTTTTGACTGAAATAAAAGACATACTTATTAATCAAAAATGTGACTACCAACTTAGGACTCATTTAACAAAACAGACCAACTTAGGACTCATTTAACAAAACAGATTCTTCGAATCAGTGGTGATGCTTCCGATGTACAACAAACTCCGCAGTCGTCTTCAGTCGACATCTGAGTATCAACACGGGGTGGTGTCTAGTGGGAGAGCTCGACCTGGGATGAAGGGAACACATGAGAGGTTTGTGCTACAACTTGACCCTGCCTATGGGGTATTTGTGCATGACGAGCATGAGGTATTTGCGCATGAGTGATATTGCTCATAGATTAAGTATATGTACCATAGAGCTGGGTGTAATTACAAATTACATTAAGTTATGTAATTACGGACGTCGGAATTACGTTACGTAAGTCAAATTCAAAATTATTACGCATCTGTCCCTAATTATTCAAACGGGATATGCACGTCGTTGTAAATATACTTTTTGAGCAATTCCTTGTTTTATTTTTAGCAAATTAAGTTTCTATTTGTGTTAACTTACGAACGAACAGTTTAGTTTAGACTTTTAGGTCTCTTTAGTTAAGTTTAAACTTTCATTCTCTTTGTATACCATCAAAATGTTTTCAAAAACACGATATTTTTGATTGTCTGTTTAAATAATGATGACGTCATAAAAATTACGGAATTACTAAACTGAGCAGGCGTTATTCCGTAATGTAACTTTGATCAATTACGCCCAGCCCTAATCGACCTAACCCCTCCTCAGATTAATCAAGTTGTACCACACATTCAAACTGTGGCTGGAAGAGCCTAAGATCCATGAAAGCAACCTCTACCTGCCATCTCTACCCCCTCAGTACAACCCTGACTTGCTGGCCAAGCTTAGAAACAGGAGATTGGACCTCAAACTTAATCCCGTACATGTTGATAGGTTAGTTGAGCTAGGGATACTTGATAGGAATTTATTTTGCGGTTGTTTCGCTTTTTTTTATTGTGTAGTTGTTTCGCTTTTTTATTATG
The DNA here is from genome assembly GCA_000149265.1 of Ciona savignyi. Taxonomy (NCBI): domain Eukaryota; kingdom Metazoa; phylum Chordata; class Ascidiacea; order Phlebobranchia; family Cionidae; genus Ciona; species Ciona savignyi. Next base: position 300,280 of record CH002073.1, on the reverse strand, counting down.
TAGTTATTTCACTTTTTTTATTATGTAGTTATTTCACTTTTTTTATTATGTAGTTATTTCACTTTTTTTTATTTTGTAGTTATTTCACTTTTTTTATTATGTAGTTGTTTCGTTTTTTTTAAATACAGTTGTTTCGCGCGAAGCATTTGTCAAATTACCTTGTCAAACTTAAGGGAGTGTTTTCATACAAGTAATCGTCAATTGGGTTACTGAAGCTATTGCAAGGAAAAGATATTTATATTCAGCTTGATTTTTGTACAAAGGTTCAAAATTCAACTTTATTTAACATTTCCTGAACCCAGTGGATTAATTGGTGTTACTTAAACAGAAAGAAGGCCTGTACAAAGTCACAAAAATCTTTTCGTGAATATATATATAATAATTTAGCAAGTCCCAGACTTATATATGATATTTTCTGAATGCTTCTTTGCTTTAGTTACAGAGTGTAGAAATGTTAATCCCAAATCATGATTAGATTCTTACCAGAGGCCATATTTTTTTCATTGTTCGACTTACCATACCATATTGGAACATTTGACTTATGTTTTGTTCTTAAAATCAAAGTGCAACCTCCATAACAGTTTTCCGCTTATGTGGTCCCAATCTTTCATTTCTGTCCCCAGAATAACATTGGAGTTGGAAGATTTAGCAGAAAGTTGGAGAAACTTGCAAAATCCTGCACCACAATTAAGTAGGAAATACACAAGATATAGCTTCCATAGGAAAGAGGTAAGGAATAGAGCCTAAGTAGGACTCTGATCATTCTCTGCGTGGATATGTCATTGAGCAAGGTACTGCATTAGGCATGGGCAACATACAGCTTGCGAGCCTGGTCCAGCCCGTGAAGGGATTTTGACCTGCCCGCATACTGTATCTAACCATACCCTGTAATTAAGATTTTGAATACTATTCATGTAATAGTCCCTGCTTTTGCCCCCTGCTTTTAACCAGAACTTATAAAAAATGTAAAAAATGGCTGGCTGACTACAAAAGTTCCCCACCCCTGTACTACACTAATAATGCTCCAAGCTAGTGGGTTATAATACATTGAACAAAAACTGTTACAAATACCTTGAATGTGACCCACTTTAAAACTCAATCTGAAGACAAAATGACAAATCCTTCACTACACAAGAATTACCGTTAAGTTACCAGAAAAAAATCTGTGTTTAAACGAGTGCTTCTCAAATGGTACGCCACAGGGGTTAGCTAGGTGCGCCACATTTGCATTTGGTAAATTTACGACAGAAGGTGCATAGATCATAAACTACTAAATGGTTAGTGTCTAATTTGTTCTTTTCCATTGTAACGTTAGTTCTACGTTAACTTTCAAAAAGCAAGAGCGTTTAAGAAACAGTAATTTCGTTATGTGGTAATTTTGGTGATAAAATTATTTAAGTTAAACGTTTAATTTTCCTTATTTTTCCTAAATTGAGTATTTAGCATATTGTTTTGACTCCCCGTGCAAAGTGCGCCCGTTTGTTTTTTAATTGGTCTTGGGTGCGCCACGAGGTCAAAAAGATCGAGAACCACTGGTTTAAACCCTTAATTTCCCGACTTATCACAATAAAAACGACCCATTCACCCATATACCCACAATCAGTGGCGGTGTTAGTGGGGTGGCAGGTTAGGCCGGCCACCCCTGAAAATATCGGCCACCTCTTTAAATCACCCACTTATTTATTTTAAATACTATGTTAAAAGTGAATAAAGTTAAAAAAGGTCTTATGTTCAGGTGCTATTCGATTAATGTGTCATACTCCCTCTCCCTATCACCAAACAGCTGGCAACGCATTTCAATAACAATGATTAAGTGTTGTGGGCCACAATTATAATCAATTTACCCCCACCAGTCGAGCACCCCAAACCACAGGAGCCGTATGAACCAACTTCTATCACAATTCGAGCCTCCCTTACCCCTCCCCACTATTCCTGGCTCTCTGTCTCCCCCAGTGGTTGTAAGTGATGTGGCATCGCTGAGTAATTTCGAAGCCGTCAAAGAAGCAGTTGACCAGGTGGTTTGTAGGATAGGATATTTATGTACATTTATGAATACAAGGGGTGTTATCTAGGGCCGTGCGAAGTTAACGGTTAACCGGTTAACTGCTGTGGACGTCAGTTAACCGTCAATGAAATTATTAAATGGTTAACCGACTGTGTTCGTTTTTCACACCTACAACAGCGCATGATAACAATACATATTATAATATCTTATGAATAATTTGGACTTTAACATTTATGGACTTAAACAATTGTAGCATAATACTCTTCTTTGACAAACTTCTGGTTAGGGCTGTGAGAAGTTATTGGTTAACCAGTTAACAGACGTGGACGTCAGTTAACCGTCAATGAAATTAATTAATGGTTAACCGTCTGTGTTCGTTTTTCACGCCTACAACAGCGCATGATAGCATATTTTCTTTGATCGGTTAACTGTTATAAGAATCTAGGTATTTGCACAGCCCTAGTGTTATCACAAGCAATTGTCAGATTACCTTGTGAATACTTAAAGGAGTACAGTACTTCCTCAATTATCCGTACCTCGTTTATCCGGCATTCGATTATCCGTCTATTGGGTCAGATAATAATTTATGATGTCCAAAGGTCGGCTTCTTCATAAGATTAGGCCACTCTCCGTTATCTTATGCTGTATCTTATATTCTTACGTACCGAGTTAAAAGAAATACATGAGAAAACAAGCCGCAGATCATGACGGCGTTGCTTTTTGTCTTGCCGCGCTGATTACTGTTAAGAAAATTGGCCAAATTTAAGATCACTTGTATAACTGAACGTATTTCGTAATTACGCCGAGCTCTAGTCGGTTAACCATTTACCGATTTTGAAATCAAGTCAATAGATAAGCTCTACTGTAATTTTAACGATCACGCAAATTTTCATTGCTTTCAATAAATAAGTACGGAGATCTCTCAATACGGTACATTATTTGATGTTGAACCTCATTTAAGTTTTGTTGCATTCGAATCTGCTTCTTGCTGCGTTGTTTTGGTTTAAATATAGGAATTCAATTATGCGTTTTTTTTACTTATCCGTTCAGGTTTTGAAAAACGCTGTCTTACAATGCACTAACCCACCAAGCTATTTAGTCAGAATATGCTGGCATAAAATATAGAGTGACAATTGTGAGAAATAGCCCAGTCTATCAGCATAATGGCAATCACATCTATTTTGTTCTTTCTTTGTTAATTATCTCTTATTACTTTGCTTTGCATTCAGTAAATGAACAATCGGCAAAGTTTCATTATTATCTTAAGTGTTTTTGTTTATGTTTATGTTTTTATGCACACAATTTCGGCAAAGTTTCGTTAATATCTTAGGTGTTTATGTTTTATGTTTGCACACAATTTCGGCAAAGTTTCGTTAATATCTGAGGTGTTTATGTTTGCACACAATGTTTAACACACATTCTACTTTAGTTTTTTTTTAAATTAAATTGATTCATATTGTAAAATTGTTTGATTCATATTATGAAAATTGTGAAATATTTATTTAAACCTCCCACTAAACCCCTTAATCCTCCAGGATATAAACGTGGCAGGACAGTTTGCTACTAACCATGTTAGCATGGTAGCCAAGCATAAAGGAATGGATCAAGAATATCTGGCAACACTACCCAAGCTCTACTTTCTTAAGGTAGGGATTGTAAACAACTGGGAACACTGCTCAAGTTTAGGATACTTTAGTCCGCTGGTTAGTCTGGCGGTTAAATGTGTCGCCTTTCAATCAAAAGGTTGCAGGTGCGAAACTGGTCGCTAGCTAGTCGGTTGTGTCCTTGCCTGGACCCAGCGGATTAATGGGTTCTAAGAAATTGAAGGAACGTGTCTAATCATATACAACACACTGAAATAGCTCTGGTAAACCGACGATGGGCGCGAGGTGATCTGACGATTGCTTGTGTATTAATCTCCCTTGGTTTTCACCATTCACGAGGATAAACATGAATATCCTATCCTATCCTTAGAAGCAAAATACATCCTTGATGACCTCACAGATAATGTTTTTCCTTACTTAACAATCTATAACCCAAAATTTTCTTCATGACTTCACACACCCATCTTAAACCTTATTTAACTCCACATTACCTCTAAAAATG
>CH002073.1:280332-295824 GCA_000149265.1 Ciona savignyi | reverse complement strand
TATAGTAGTAAAGACGCTAATTTTTAGGTTAAAAAAATATTTAAATATGCATTTTTAATCTATTGCAAATGTGAATTTCATTAGAATGATTTTTTAAGCAAAGTTAGTTACAAAACTAGCCTTATAGTAGTAGAGACGCAAACATTTAGGTTAAAAAAATATTTAAATATGCATATTTAATCTATTGCAAATGTGAATTTCAAAAGCAAGTAGGTACAAAACTAGCATTATAGTAGTAAAGACACAAACTTTTAGGTTAAAAAAATTAAATATGCATTTTTAATCTATTGCAAATGTGAATTTCACTAGAATGATTTTTTAATCAAGTAGTTAGTTACAAAACTAGCCCTATAGTAGTAAAGAAGCAAACTTTTAGGTTATATAAACTTAAGGTGGCTTCAAATGATTGAGACGTGTGTTACTTACATTTTTTTTCAATATTAAAACGAGCAAAAAACACCTGAACCCATGCTAGGTTAAGGTAGCTTTGTACAGTTGTCCAGTATGCACGAAATACTCAATCTATGTAATGCTTTTGTTATATAGCTTTTGATGAAGCTTAAAAACATGTGGTTTTAAATTCCTGCTTTGTACCATGTACAATAAAAAGTCATTAAAACAAGAATTTAGATTGTTTTTGGAGCAGAAGTTTTGCGTTTAGACCACCATTGGGTTTTAAAAGTTGCTACTAACTCGGGGACGTTGTTTTTAAAAGACAATGAAGAGAAGTAATTTTCTCTCCATCTTAAAGAATGTTTTTTATTTTAACTGCTATAACCTTTCCATTGTAAATATGTCATATATCGATCTAAACTTCGGAAGAGCCATGATCATTCTACATTCAAATTTTACTTGCAGACACTTACTTACGCTTAATATCACTATATAACCATCTTTTTTTTTCACTTACAGACGCTTTTACTTACAGAATATAGCCATCTTTTTTTTCACTTACAGACACTTTTACTTACAGAATATAGCCATCTTTTTTTCACTTACAGACGCTTTTACTTACAGAATATAGCCATCTTTTTTCTACTCACAGGCGCTGACTTACGCTTACATATCACTATATAAAACAATCCCTATATACCCATTAGCATTACTATGTAATACAGGAAGAAATATTTGAATTCAATGAGGGAATTCTGTGATGTTGACTTTTGTAGTGAGCTCTGCTACGCTTCACTGCACTTGGAGAGTGTCATTAAAGCCCTGGAGAATAATCTTAAAAATCCAACCTTCAGCCAAGATTTGAAAAGGTAACGTGACTATAATCCTTTTCTAGCTTAGGTTGTTAGGACGTCAAGGTTAGCTCGGGGCGCTGGAGTAATGGGCCTTCTATGGCCTAAATTCCTGGTCCCAGTGGCTACCGTGGACCCACCCATACTAATGTAATGTATCATGGCCTAAATTCCTGGTCCCAGGGCTACCATGGACCCACCCATACTAATGTAATGTATCATGGCCTAAATTCCTGGTCCCAGGGCTACCATGGACCCACCCATACTAATGTAATGTATCATGGCCTACATTCCTGGTCCCAGTGCTACCATGGACCCACCCATACTAATGTAATGTATCATGGCCTACATTCCTGGTCCCAGTGCTATCATGGACCCACCCATACTAATGTAATGTATTATGGCCTACATTCCTCATCCCAGGGCTACCATGGACCCACCCATATTAATGTAATGCAGTGTTTCTCAAACTGTGTGCCGCGGCACACTAGTGTGCCGTTTGAGATTCTTAGGTGTGCCGCGAAACTTTTTGGAATTTTGCAAAATTATGTAGGAAACCTATTTGTATTACGAATGGGCAAACTGGGCATACGCGACTTTAATGCACAGAAATGTATTTTCCCTAGTTTAGTAGCAAGTAGAGTAGGACAGTATTGCTATCGGTAGCGATAAATTAAGGGTGATTGTCATGCCATAAGCACAATTCATTGTTCAGTGTGGTGTATTAATGTATTTTTAACACATACATCACATTTTGTCCTGCACGCTGAGTTAAGCAGCACGAAAACTACCTAGATGACAGGAGATTAACCATTTTATTAAGAAGATTATTCCATAAGCAAACTTTAGTTGTGATCTCATTTAAACTTTTATTGAGTACTCAGTTGGAATTAACGACGAAATGCGGTTGTGTTTGTCAAAAATGGAACCTCGTTGCGATCTTATTTGTGCCAAACGACAAGCACACCCATCCTATTACAATTTACTGTATAAAATTCTTTGATTTAATTTGTTTTGTTTAAGTGTGCCGCGAATTTTTTAGAATTTTCTTAGTGTGCCACGAGCTGGATAAGTTTGAGAACCACTGATGTAATGTATCATGGCCTACATTCCTGATCCCAGGGCTACCATGGACCCACCCATATTAATGTAATGTATCATGGCTTACATTCCTGATCCCAGGGCTACCATGGACCCACCCATATTAATGTAATGTATCATGGCTTACATTCCTGATCCCAGGGCTACCATGGACCCACCCATATTAATGTAATGTATCATGGCTTACATTCCTGATCCCAGGGCTACCATGGACCCACCCATACTAATGTAATGTATCATGGCCTAAATTCCTGGTCCCAGTGCTACCATGGACCCACCCATACTAATGTAATGTATCATGGCCTAAATTCCTGATCCCAGTGCTACCATGGACCCACCCATATTAATGTAATGTATCATGGCTTACATTCCTGATCCCAGGGCTACCATGGACCCACCCATACTAATGTAATGTATCATGGCCTAAATTCCTGGTCCCAGTGCTACCATGGACCCACCCATACTAATGTAATGTATCATGGCCTAAATTCCTGATCCCAGTGCTACCATGGACCCACCCATATTAATGTAATGTATCATGGCTTACATTCCTGGTCCCAGTGCTACCATGGACCACCCATATTAATGTAATGTATCATGACCTACATTCCTGGTCTGGGTGGTTACCGTGGACCCACCCATACTAATGTAATGTAGGACGCCAGGGGGTACAAAAAAGGCGGTAGCACAGGAAAAGTGCTATGTGGGCAGTTGAGTTTAAATGTGGCCAGAAGCACCAAAAACACAAAACAAAAAGATCGTTTGGTATTGCAAGCTTCAGAAAAGTCAGTGTAGTGACTGTCAAGGGCTACATGAAATCAACATTGATAACATTGTGCGTTAAAAATGGTCTTGACGATAAAATCTTAATAAATCTTAATAAATCTTAATTACTTTTCACAAGAAAATGCCATTTTTATCAACTGATTGTAATATGGTTGCTACGCAGACACTTTTTCCAGCAATGTTAATGCTACTTTTATGCACATGTGTCCTTTGTGTAGGCAATTAACTAAATATTATAAAATATGCTTAGTTAAAATTATTGGTTCGTTATAACTAACCCACAAAATAAATAATCCCCATTAAAAAATTGGGTCATTTCTAAAATTTGGACTTAGTCAAAATTGGGATTTAGTATAACTGAAATTATAACGAATAAATAAGCCCCATTAGCCCCACAAAATAAATGATCCCCATAATTCTTTCCTCCCAGTTCCGTCTTCAATTCCGGTTGCAAGTTGTTCTACATGTTGGCTGAGCTTTATTCGGGGGAGAGGAAGTCGTGCAACCCGGTCAAACAAGTGGTTTCCAACTGTGTGGAGATGCTGGGGCAGGTGGGTTGAGGATATTTATGTTTATCTCTGTGAATGGGAAAACCAAGATGGTTAACACACGGACAATCTTCAGATCACCTCGCGCCCATTGTTGGGTTATTGGAGCTATTGCAGTGTGTCGTATATGATAAAAACGTTCCTTTAAAATGTTTCTTCGAATGGGAAAATGCATGGAATGTTATCACACAGGCAATCGCCAGATCACCTCGCGCCCACCGTCAGGTTACTGGAGCTATTGCAGTGTGTTGTGTATGATTCACATTTCGGTTGAAAGGCGTCGCCTTAAACCCTTAGACTAACCGGTCGGTCAGGTAGGATCCTCTTTGACCTGGTGGGGCAGCTGATTATAAGATGCCTTGGTGATTACAAGATGTCAAAAAACATCACTACATTCATGATAAAAATATTGTGACAAAATGATGAAAAATGTTCAACCTACCCAATACCCAGTCTTTCATTGCGCAATCGCCTTTGGAAGCTCGGAGCATTTTGGAGCAAATTCTCATCACTCCCTCCTCCTCCCTTCTCCTCTCTCCTCATTTTGCTCCTGGGAGTGGGAAGTCGACCAATCACACGCAGGAGTATGTGGAAATGTACAACACTGTGGTTCGAGTGGTCTCGACTACAACTTCGGATGAACCTGACGTTCTCTTTGTTCTGCTAACAAAGGTGATTATTATCAATCAATTACCAGTATTTTGGTCCCCAATTAAAATGTTATTTATCAATTACCAGTATTTTGGTCCCCAATTAAAATGTTATTAATCAATTCCCAATTAAAACACTTAATTTATAGTAAATATAAATGTTATTAATCAATTACCAGCATTTTGGTCCCCAATTAAAATATTATCAATCAATTACCAGCATTTTTGGTCCCCATTTAAAATGTTATTAATCAATTCCCAATTAGAACACTTAATTTATAGTAAATACAAATGTTATTAATCAATTACCAGCATTTTGGTCCCCAATTAAAATGTTATTAATCAATTCCCAATTAAAACACTTAATTTATAGTAAATATAAATGTTATTAATCAATTACCAGCATTTTGGTCCCCAATTAAAATGTTATTAATCAATTCCCAATTAAAACACTTAATTTATAGTAAATACAAATGTTATTAATCAATTACCAGCATTTTGGTCCCCAATTAAAATGTTATTAATCAATTCCTAATTAAAACACTTAATTTATTGTAAATACAAATGTTATCAATCAATTACCAGCATTTTTGGCCCCCAATTAAAATGTTATTAATCAATTCCCAATTAAAACACTTCATTTATAGTAAATACAAATGTTATTAATCAATTACCAGCATTTTGGTCCCCAATTAAAACACTAAATTGCAACAGTAAATACAAATTACGATAGAATAGGATTGGATGTTTATCCCCGTGGATGGGAAAACCAGGGGGTTAACACACGGGCAATCGTCAGATCACCTCGCGCCCATCGCCGGGTTATTGGAGCTATTGCAGTGTGTTGTATATGATATACACGTTTCTTTAATTTAGTAAAACCCGTTAATACGCTGGGTACAGGCAATGTGGGTAAAGTGCCTTGCCCAAGGACACAACCGACTAGCTAGCGACCAGTTTTGCACCTGCAACCTTTCGATTGAAAGGCGACGCACTAAACAGCCAGACTAACCGGCCGGACAAAATTTAAGTTTTTATTTCCTAGGAGCGATATAACAACAAGCAATCTTTAGATTGACCAGGTTTACCAGACCTATTAAAGTGTACTGTATATGATGTTATGTTATAAATCAAGTTCACCACATCCTATGAACTTCCTATGAAAAGTTCACAATGTCTCTTCAACTTCCAGTTTGAGATGAGCTCATGGCTGCTCACTGTTAACCCTCCCGTGAACGACCTGGTGAACCTCATGAAATATGTCGTGATTGGGCTCATCGGGTGTATCATGAAATCACGGAAATACCACGACTCGTGAGTGGAAACCCACTGACCTTTCTACTATAATTTGTTAATTTGATTAATTTTTTTTAGTCAAATTTCAAATTTTAAAACAGTCAGAATCTGCTGCACAGTGTGCCGATAGGTGATTCAACCCCCTTTATTTTCCAACCAACAGGGTAAAACATAAATATACCCTCTTATGTCTCCACATTTAATTTAAGAACACAAAAACTTAAGAAATAAATCAAACAAAATAGACAACTAAATTCAAAGTTTTGGTTAATAAACATTAAACCAGCTTTTTGTTGAAGAAAACCCGTCTAAACAGGTCAGAACCGCTTTCGAATGCGATCACCCACAAGCCATCTCACGCGGCTGTGCATGCAATCTACCTCAACCATCTACGATCGTTACTCTCCTATCGATTCCCGCAGTTGCTGGTCGATGTTTTGCATCATCTGCTTGAAGGTGGGACTTTTGTTATCTTGTTTTGGCCGGTTAGTCTGACGGTTGAGTGCGTAGTTGTATAGTGTGTGATATTACTTTAATTTTTGATAATGCTGAAGCTATTAAGCGAATTGTATAAGGACACAATCGTTCACCCGTACTTTTAAAGTCCAACCGGTTAGTCTGGCGGTTAAGTGCGTCGCCTTTCAATCTAAAGGTTGTAGGTGCGAAACTGGCCGCTAGCTAGTCGGTTCTGTCCTTTAGTAAGGCACTTTACGGACATTGCCTGAACCCAGCGGATTAATGAGTTCTACCAAACTAAAGGAACATGTCCATAATATACAATATACTGTAATAGCTCCGGTAACCCAACGGTGGGCGCGAGGTGATCTGTTGATTGTCCGTGTGTTAACCCCCTTGGTTTTCCCATCCACGGGGAAAAACATGAATATCCTATCCTATCCTAACCTATCACATGTAGGCTATTTGTCCTACCCTCTTGTTCCCACAGTCAATAGCTTATTGCCACAATCGAGTTGCTTTGTTTATCATAATGTGTGGCTTTAATGGTGGGCGAGAAATTCAATTGTACTAAAGTACGAACCACCTACACAAAGTGATTTTTTTATTTCAATTCAGTTGTTTTTTTCCAATTTTCATTTTTACACCCAGTGCTGTCAGAATTTTTATGTGATAGTTAAATATAGCGCTCCCAGTGTTCACCCATAATGCCTTTGTGTAAATGCAAGGTCACAGTTAGTACTGGATACAATACAAGCATGCCCGCCATAGCGAGTGCTCTAATATAGACACGTGCTTAGATCTGCCAAGAACTCATGAGATATATTGATAGAGTCTATAACTCATGTGAAGTAAATGATAGATCACATTATTACAAGCAATGTACTAGAAATTTATAGACAATTAAACACAAAATTAGACTAAAAACAAATAGTACACACCACTTTTTTACGCTCAACTCTCTCAAAGCAATTCTGCACATTTAATGTTGTTTTTATGTCCAGCATCCCGGACACACGATGTCACTGCTGAGTGCTGGAAGAGTTTGGTTTCCGTCTCATTCGAAGACTCGATATCATCACCTAGTGGTGGAAAATACTCGGCCCAAATCGATTGGAACACTTTAGAGAAATCGATGCAACTTTTAACTGAGTATTTCCGTGAGGCTAGGTTATCTGCAAGGTAAGGTTTGTACTTTAAGGTACCGTCTATAATCTGATATAAGCTTAATGTCTGGTTTTAATCTTTTGTGATGTTTCTCTTTATCATGCATGAATTTATCGGTTACAAAACAATAATAGGGGCTGGTCCAGGGTAGCCACCGGGACCAGGAATTTAGGTTATGATACATTACATTAGTATGGGTGGGTCCATGGTAGCACTGGGTCCAGGAATGTAGGCCATAATACATTACATTAGTATGGGTGGGTGCATGGCAGCACTGGGACCAGGAATGTAGGACATGATACATTACATTAGTATGGGTGGGTCCATGGTAGCACCAGGACCAGGAATGTAGGCCATGATGCATTACATTAGTATGGGCTTGTCCACGGTAGCACCAGGACCAGGAATGTAGGCCATGATGCATTACATTAGTATGGGTGGGTCCATGGTAGCACCAGGACCAGGAATGTAGGCCATGATACATTACATTTTACCAAATAACATTTACCAAATTTTACCAAACAAAAAAATTTTAGTTTTTGCAAATTTGAATATTACAGAATTCAATGTGCCGTAAAATACTAAATATGCCTCGTCTAAAAAAAATGTGTTGGACATTTTGTCCTAACTATACTGGGTCAAAACATGCAAACTGCCCAAAAAGAATCTCGTTTCTAAATGATTAAACCCCACCCCACTAAACCCACCAAACCCCACCCCACTAAACACCACCCCACCAAACACCACCCCACCAAACACCACCCCACCAAACACCACCCCACTAAACCCCACCCCACTAAACCCCACCCCACCAAACCCCACCCCCGTAAACTCCTTTTCAGGAAAGAGAGCCTTTATGAGCACTGGGCACCATATACACCGGAGCTCGCCAAGATATTCGAATATTTCTGCCGCACCCTCCTGATATTCACCCAGCGTGACCAAGTTCCGTTGATCTTCACCGAAACTCGGCTCACTCAGGACCCCCAGTGGACGCCGCTGCAACTTGTGTTTGATATATTCGAACCGTGGGTGCAACCAATCACAGACCATGAATCAGGGTAACCCCCTTATCTCGTTACTTTGTATTTTAAAGTAGTTATTTTTAAATTAAACACTAATTTATCGTTTTTGCCCAATTTAAATGGAATTTTCATATTGCCCCCCCAAAGAATAATATTTTGCAATTTTCTCATTTTTTAGTTTTTTTTTTTAAACCGAGCCAAGTTTCGAACCCATGCTGGGATAGTTACTCGGACGTTTTTTTAGGTATATGTATCAATTTTTTTGTATATGTATCAAAAGCTATATATTTTTTTAACTGAGCCAAGTTTCGAACCCATGATGGGATCGTCACTAGAACATTTTTACATTATAGACGGTATATGTATTGGCCGCGTTAACCGTTTGACCACACGACCGTACAATATTTTGAAATTTTTTGTATTTTTTTTTAACCGAGCCAAGTTTCCAACACACGATGGGCTTTCACTTGGGCCGTTTTTGTAAAGCAGTCGGTATATGTATCGGTCGCGTTAACAATTTGGCCATACTACCGTACAATATATTTATTTCCAAAATATTTACTCCACCCACCTATCTCCACCTAATGGTTGTCGTTTAATTGTAGAGAACCATGTTGGCCATGGTTGCAAAGTCATCACGACTCAGTGGAAATTATGATCGAATCATGGCAGAAAATCCTTCAGGAATTTTCCAAAGGGTAGGTAATTTTCTTATCTCTAATCAGCGCGGCACGACAAAAGGCAACGCCGTCACTATCTGCGGCTTGTTTACTTGTGTATTTGTTTCAATACACGACCAACGAACTGTTTAGTTTAGACTTTCATTTTAAGTTTCATTTTTTTGTCTACCATTAAAATGTATCCAAAAACACGATATTTTTTGGTTGTTTGTTTAAATAACGATGACGTCATAAAAATTACAAAATAATTACGTAACTGAGCTGGCGTAATTCCGTAATACAACTTTGATCAATTACGCCCAGCTGTAATTCCAACCCAAAATCTTCTCCAGTGACAACCGCACCGTGTCCCAGCGCCTCGGCCATATATGGTCGTACTACTCAGTGTTGACCATTCGGACAGATGGAGTGATGCCAGCGTACATATTCGATGCATACCACGCCTCAATGGCAACACTGCAGTGGGAGTTGTTTCTCCCAGAAATTGAAGCTCTCAGCCAAATGGTCCAGGTCAGTGTTGGTTTCCGGTACCTCTATGTACTACAGGATTACATGGAGCGCTTGGATCGTGTGGACCGCCTATATCGCGTATAGCGTTTGGATTGCTTGGACCGCATTGAGCGCTTGAATCGCTTGGAACGCTTGGATCGCATGGAGCGCTTGAATCGCTTGGAATCGCTTGGAGCGCTTGGACCGCTTGGACCGCATGGACCGCATGGAGCGCTTGGATCGCATGGATCGCTTACTATACATCGTAATTACAAAAGTCATGATATTAATGTAAGGGTTGGGGTTAAAGTTAGTTTTCGGGTTAAGATTAGTGGTTGGAAAAGGGTTAGAATTACTTTCCATAGCAATCTAAGTGGCCCAAGCGATCCAAGCGCTCCAAGCGATCCTGTAGTATTTAGAGGCACCCGTTGTTTTCTGAGTTTACCCAGTACTAACTGCACTATAACAGTAATACAAACACGAGGCATAAAGCAATTAGATTGAGCGCTGAATGTGTTACACGTTTTATCTTTGTGCGTGATTTTGGTGCGTGTGCTGATTACTTGATGATGTCCTAGTAATCAACTCTTTTATTATAATTACCTGTCGCATTTATCGTTATCTTTCCCGCCAAAAACCGTTAGACTTTACCGCCCATTTTATTTTTATATGACCGTTGCATTATGTTTTAGTGTAGTTGTGTTTTTATGCTGCTTACATGAATGCAAGCATTTTATACAAATATTGTTAAGAACTGCTGACTACAGGCTATCGAAAAACCCTGCCTAAAAGTGTAACAAATGTAGAAATTTTGGGGAAGTAATTATTTTGGTTTATAATGGATGCAACCAAATACACAATACATCAGTCAGGATTAGGTGCCCGACCTATAACTTTCTTTGCCAAAAACGGTGCCGATTTGACAGAAGCCTAAAGAAAATCGGTTAACGGTTAACCGATTATTGTTACATCAGTTAACCGTTTTTCAAATTAACCGTTAATTCGCAGCCCTAGTCAGGATATTGGTTTATATTATATTTTGCTTTTTAAACTTTTTTAAAAATTACAAAATTGTAAGCTTTTGATGGCCACATGCGTTATATCAGTTATTTATTCCTTATTTGTAAAATTTATGTAATTAATGACATGTTTTCTAATATTTTAATGCAACAGGTTTACCTGTTACCTTATCTTTAAGCAGCTCTTTATATAAAGTGAACTTTTTTTAATTTAAAAAAAAGTTTCTTTTTGGATGGGCATCGCTAAAAGGAGGGAAGGAGGGAAAATTCTCACTTAAATTAAGGAAACTAATTTTAACCCATCCCTGAACACTAATCTCAACCCCAGAAGTCAACCCAACTCCAACCCCATGTTTAAAACTAACTCGAATGTCATAATCTTTATCTTAGTATGCAGTTTCCCTCCTTCCCGCTTTCCCTCCTTTTAGTTTCCTCTTTTTGGAGTAAAAAAGTTTTTTTTCAGATTTGTGATATAAACGCTGAATCACAAATGAGCTTTTTATGCCGAGTCGTCCCGAAAATTCCTTGGAAGATCATCCTCGAAATGTGCAGAGTCAGCGACCCTTCAATGACCAACGAGGAAATAAATGCTGACTCGCATGACTCATGGATTCCAATTACGGGGGAAATATTATGCCGACTTTTGCACGTTCTATTTGCGCTGGGTAGGTTGGGATATTCATATTTTTTTTTAAATTTATTTTTTTATTTTTTTCATATTTAATCTCTGTTGATTGGAAAATGCAAGAAGAGTTATCACACACAAAATGGTTAGATAAACTTACCTCTTCAGGTTACCAGAGCTTTTACAGTGTATTTGTGTACTTCTACACATTCTATTTGCGCTGGGTAGGTTGGGATAGGATATTCATATTTAATCCCTGTTGATAGGAAAATGCAAGGAGAGTTACCACAATAGCTGGATGTAATTAATCAAAGTTGCATTACGGAATTACGCCAGCTCAGTTACGTAATTCCGTAATTTTTATGACGTCATCGTTATTTAAACAAACAACCAAAAATTGTCGTTTTTTTAGGTGCATTTTGATGGTAGACAAAAAGAATGAAAGTTTAAACTTAACTAGAGAGACTTAAAAGTCAAAAATAAACTGTTCATTCGATTAGGATATTCAGTTTCATTTTAACTAATGAATCTACTTGGTTTAGGTGATAGCTGCTAATGCCTTGTCGAAGCCACAAATGAGTAACAATCAACTGGGTTTGATCCAGCAAGTTTATATGGAGATTTTCTATATTCATGGAGAAAATTTGCCAATTCATTTTTTATTTTAGGCCAACCACTTTTCTATAATTGTATAATTGTGTAATGCGCTTTCCTAGTGAATTTAAATGAATTTTTTTAAACAAAGAATATTGCTGGATGGTTAACCCAATTGATCATAAATTTCAACCCACCAAAATAGATAGATAGAATACCCATTTCTTATCCAATCAGAAATTTCACCCACCAAAATAGATAGATAGAATACCCATTCCTTAACCAATCAGAAATATCACCCCACCAAAACACCCACAGGGTCAGACGTGGAACGTATGAACAACCACCCAACATTAAAGGACCTCTTTCATGAAGTCGAGATCTTCCCATGGTCGTGCATCTCGTGCGAACAGATCGAATACCTCGCAACCCTCGTTTCCGACCGTTTCTCGTGGTCCTCTGTCCTTCTACCTCCACCTGGTGACAAGAAGACACTGAGCGACCCCAGGAATATAGCGATGAGGTTACTAAAGGTCACATGCAGGTTATTATTGGTCGGCGAGGAGAAAAGGTCAAATGGACAGGTGAGATTATGCTTGTGCAGAGTGTTTTATTGACCGTGTGGGTATTTTGGTGGGGTGATATTTCTGATTAGATAAGAAATGGGTATTCTATCTATCTATTTTGGTGGGGTGAAATTTCTGATTCGAATTTTGATGATTTTACATGAACTTTTTGTGCAAAACAGTGGTCACTTTGCCTGCTTACAAATGATATCGTTATATCCAAAGAATTAAATTACATCTAATACTGATGTTTACTGAATCTGTTGAAACACAGTTTAACTCGGTCTTCATACTTTATTGATTAATAATATTTTTATTTTGACAAGCATTGCTCTTTACCATTGGAAATTATACCTCTTTACCAATGAAAATTATGAATATTTTAAAATTGAACTTTAATTCCTAAAAATTTGATGATTTTAGATGAACTTTTGATTTTACATCCGAATCCTGTATTTTTATCTGTTTTTCTTTGCATTACTCTGATTTCCCACCAACCCCATCTGAAGATCTTTCATCTATCTCGGTCAAGCATTATAGTTCCTTCAGAACACGAGCCGACTTGACCGCTATATCCCGGATCCATGATAGCCCAGTGCGCTGGAGTAATAGGCCTTTATGGCCTAAATTCCTGGCCCTGGTGCTACCGTGGATCCACCATACTAATGTAATGTTAACCACATCCAGCCCACACCCCCCACATCCCCACCCACCAACGACCCCAGCGAGTGGGTGAAGCGACAATCGTTTATCCGTTGCTTGGGGCGCCTCCTCCGGAAGTTCAAGTCCACGGATACGGTTGTCACGGCGATGGTCGCACGGTTGACCGAGCGAACCATGGAAAGCATAGAGATGACATCTAGTGGCGGTAAATACAATGGGGAATTGCTTTTAAACCGATTCTATATTGTTTCCATGTCTAGTCGGACAGATTAGTCTAAACCAATTGCTTTTAAACCGATTATATATTGTTTCTGTGTCTAGTCGGACAGATTAGTCTAAACCAATTGCTTTTAAACTGATTCTATATTGTTTCTGTGTCTAGTCGGACAGATTAGTCTAAACCAATTGCTTTTAAACTGATTCTATATTGTTTCTGTGTCTAGTCGGACAGATTAGTCTAAACCAATTGCTTTTAAACCGATTATATATTGTTTCCATGTCCAGTCGGACAGATTAGTCTAAACCAATTGCTTTTAAACCGATTATATATTGTTTCCATGTCCAGTCGGACAGATTAGTCTAAACCAATTGCTTTTAAACCGATTCTATATTGTTTCCATGTCTAGTCAGACATATTACTGTAGTGGTTAAGTGCATCGCCTTTCAGCCGAAGGGTTGCAGGTTCGAAACTGTTCACTAGCTAGCCAGTTGTGTCCTTAGGCACTGATATTTGACTGAAACCCAGTGGATT
The DNA here is from genome assembly GCA_000149265.1 of Ciona savignyi. NCBI lineage: Eukaryota > Metazoa > Chordata > Ascidiacea > Phlebobranchia > Cionidae > Ciona > Ciona savignyi. The sequence continues at coordinate 282,164 of CH002073.1, read as the reverse complement.
GATGGGTTTTACTAGATTGAAGAAACATGTGATTCATACACAATACACTGCAATAGCTCCAGTAACGAGGCGGTGGGCGCGATGTGATCTGACGATTGCCCTTGTGTTTACACCCTTGGTTCTCCCATTCACGGGGATAAACATGAATATCCTATCTATTTTAACCCTGCAAACAATCTGCTTTTACCTCAGATCCAGGGGAATCTGACCACCTCACAGCACTCGTATCTGTCTTCTTTGATTTCTTGAACTTCCTTCCAATGACCTTGCACGACCCTGTGATGTCATCGATTGTTGACATGCTTTCTAGAAAGTTCGTCTGTCCCGCTTGTGGGGAATCCCCAAAGCCGCCGGAATTCTGTCAGGTAACTTTGCATTGAAATATGTTGGATGGAATAACTGTGATTAATACCTACTTTGGTATAAAAATGTTATTTTTCCTGCTGCGTTGATTAATTGGTAAGAGTGCTAAGGTTGTTGCTTAAATCTAGTCGCTGGGTAGATGGTTGTGTTCTTAGGCAAGGCATTTAGTGCTGGTCACCTCAAACATTTACAGATAGCCCAAAAGAATAGGATATTCATGTTTATCCCTGTGAATGGGAAAACCATGTGGGTAAACACACAGGCAATTATCAGATCACCTAGCGCCCACCGTCGGGTTACCGGAGCTATTGCATTGTGTTGTATATGATAAAGAGGCTTCTTAAAACCCATTAATCCGCTGGTTCCAGGCAACGATTGAGACATTCCCTTAATTTAAACCACTGGTTCTAACCACGCTAATAGGTCGGAAAATGAAAAAATAAATTTACATAAAACAGATAACCAAATTATATTTATTATACTATCTGGCTGTGCATTCCGAACATCCAAGTATGAAGTATATAATGTTTTTAAATAACCCCCCCCACCCACCTAACCCACAGATGGCTTCATTATATTTATTATACTATCTAGCTTTGCATTCCAGACATCCAGCTATGGAGTAAACATTGTATTATATTTTTAAATAATCCCCCACCCATATAACCCACAGGATTGCGTGTACCTTCAATCGAGATGTTTTTCTTCGGCAACACTTCTGTCATGCATAAGTGCAACGTGCAACACTGTAACTTGTGCTGGTTATGCTACAAGAATCATAGAAGCTGCGATTCAGAGCTTCTTAGATGGTGGGTTTGTATAGAATACAAAATATAGATGGTATATAATACAAAAGATGGTATATAATACAAAAGATGGTATATAATACAAAAGATGGTATATAATACAAAAGATGGTATATAATACAAAAGATGGTATATATTACAAAAGATGGTCTATAATACAAAAGATGGTATATAATACAAAATATGGTATATAATACAAAAGATGGTATGTAATACAAAAGATGGTGTATAATACAAAAGATGGTATATAATACAAAATATAGATGGTATATAATACAAAATATGGTATATAATACAAAATATGGTCTATAATACAAAAGATGGTATATAATACAAAAGATGGTATAGAATACAAAAGATGGTATATAATACAAAAGATGGTATATAATACAAAAGATGGTATATAATACAAAAGATGGTATATAATACAATAGATGGTATATAGTACAAAAGATGGTATATAATACAATAGATGGTATATAATACAAAATATAGTATATAATACAAAATATGGTATATAATACAAAAGATGGTATGTAATACAAAAGATGGTATATAATACAAAAGATGGTATATAATACAAAATATAATATGTAATACAAAAGATGGTATATAATACAAAAGATGGTATGTAATACAAAAGATGCGTATATAATACAAAAG
>CH002073.1:261893-273926 GCA_000149265.1 Ciona savignyi | reverse complement strand
TCTACTTTACTCTTTGAAAATGACTTTACTTATATACTTTGAACAATGACTTTACTTATATACTTTGAACAATGACTTTACTTTTATACTTTGAACCATGATTTTACTCTGGTGATAATGCGTAATAAATTCTGGCAACTCAACCATTCCAAACCCAGGGTGTTTTTTTCAAGACCGCTTTTAATTATAAACCAGTATCGAAATCAGTCGTTTTTGAACAATGACTTTACTTATATACTTTGAACAATGACTTTACTTATATACTTTGAACAATGACTTTACTTTTATACTTTGAACAATAACTCTACTCTTTGAACTATAAATTTAGTTTTATACTTGTGAACAATGACTTTACTCTTTGAACTATGACTTTAGTTTTATACTTTGAACAATGACTTTACTCTTTGAACAATGACTTTACTTTTATACTTTGAACAATGACTTTACTTTTATAATTTGAACAATGACTTTACTCTTATACTTTGAACAATGTCTTTACTTTTATACTTTGGACAATGACTTTACTTTTATACTTTGAACAATGACTTTACTCTTATAATTTGAACAATGATTTTACTTTTATACATTGTACAATGACTTTGATTTTATACTTTGAACAATGACTTTACACTGGTTTCTGGTGGTTTTTTTAAGACCCTTTTTGATTATAAACCAGTCTCTAAATCAGTTGTGTTAACAAAATTGGCTTGCTAAAGTTTTTAACCCACTTGTCCTACTGATAAGTCAGATGAGTTAATGCGACGAATTTCACCCGAAAGGTTGAAAGTTCTAATCTGGTCGCTAGCTAGTCGGGTGTGTCCCTAGACAAAGACGCTTAACAAACATTGTCTGAATTAAGTTGGATGATGGGTTCTACCAAATTAAAGGAACGTATAAATCATACACAACACACGGCAATAGCTCCGGTAACTCGAAGGTTGCCCGTATGTTAACGCCCCTTGCGTTTTCCTATTACGAATAATAAAAGCAGTTTTATCCTAACCAGCTAATGCATTTTTTATGTTACCCATTAAAATTGGGTGCCTCTAAATACTAAAGGATCGCTTGAAGCGCTTGGATCACTTAGATTGCTATGGAAAGTAATTCTAATTCTTTAAAATCGGGTCCCTTTAAATACTACAGGATCGCTTGGAGCGCTTAGATCACTTAGATTGCTATGGAAAGTAATTCTAACCCTGTCCCAAACACTAATCTCAACCCCAGAACTAACTTTAACTCCAACCCTAACATTAATATCATGGCTTTTGTAATTACGAAGCATAGTAAGCGATCCAAGCGATTTAAGCGCTCCATGCGATCCAAGCAATTCAAGCGATCCTGTAGTAATTAGAGGTACCCATTAAAATCAGCCATACAACACACTCTATACCTAGCTTGGACACTAATAGCCCAAACACGCAGGCATTTGAAGGATTTAGAAACCTCCCCGTCACCCACAAATCCTACCAACCATTCAGCACTACTGTGGAGGACTGTTGCTTGATGATGTCATCGGGGAATTCCCCTTCTCACAGAAAGTTCCTCTCCATATTTGTTTCGCGTTTTTACCGAAGCGAGAGTCATTTAAAACATATTGTGATATGATTTTGTTGACATTTTTTATGTCTCATTCGTTAATACCAAATGATGTCGGTCTGTTTGAGTTACAGAGGGATTAACAGCTGGTATAAGTGTAAAACAGTTCGTATATTACCACAAAAGTTTCTTTATCAAATCTGACATAATCCCGGAAACCTGCGTTTTCCAAAGTCGCAATCTTATTCGGTGGTTAGAAAAGTCTTAACTTCTTTAACGACTTCAATCTCGGATTTATTCATAGGGTAGGAGTTGTAATTTAATTTTCTGCGCTGTTTTTTTTTTACTTTACAGTATTTGTGTTGCGTTTCATGTTTTAATTAACGTGTAAACTCGAGATTGTAGATTTCAGTATCTTAGTAATTGTTGTTTTGTTCTAACTGTGCAATATCTGTCTTTAATTGATCTTTCTACGTGGCATAAAAAAGACTCCGTTTATTACGAGCTAAACGGCTAAGGCAGGATAGCATATTGATATTTATCCCCGCAAATGGAAAAAAACGAGCTGAGCGTTATCACACGGACAATCGTAAGATTGCCTCTCAACTATCAGGTTATTGCAGTATGTTGCGTGTGATGGATTATTATATTTTTTAACCTTTGATAATAATTTGCAAAACGGGAAAAAAACGATAGTCGTTAAAACACGTCTAAAAATCAAATAATTAGTCTTGGTATATTAGACGTGGCCGCCAAACCTACATAAAAAAATAAGTAAAATTTGGAAAAATAAATGTGTATAAAACAAATTGTTGCGATTTTCTTATTAAGATAACGAAATTCTAAAATAGTTATTATACCAATGAAACAAAATGAAAGTCACGGTTCAGTCTACATTCATACAAATCTATCGTTTTAACATCTTCTCGGTCGACGATATTTAAAATGCTACTAAAATAACTTATTTTACGATCATAAGAATGTACTGTAGGCCTATAGGGTGCCGTTGCAGGCCGCTTGCATATTGTGCTAGCTTAGATCGTTTCTTGTAGGCCCCACGTAAGCCGGTTTTGCGATTCCCTGGGCGCCTCTCGGAGGTACGCTAATTAGTTGAGGTTTTCTGCGTAAACGTCCACGACTTGACTATAGGCTACTATTTTTTGCGGTTTTGTAGATAAAAGCTTCAGTAGTTTTATAACATCAATTGTATTAAGCAATTGAGGAGATTAACTTAGAACCAGTTACGAGTTAAATCGTTAGATGTTTTAACGATATAGATTCCAGATGCAACTCTCAGTATCGTCTAGGGTACAATTAAACGTCTTACTTTGGCTGTACAGATTTGTGCAGAAAACAATGTGGCAGAAACATTGAGGCGTCTATAAGCCTGCTCTTGTACAGGTTTTTCGTCAATAGCAAAAATTGTTTAAATTTTCCTCGTGTCGTGTCTCTGCGGCAGCAATGTGGGGACGCATTTCAGCTGAAACACTTAATCCAGCAAAACGAAATTATAATTGTACGGTCGGGTGGCCGAATGGTTAACGCGACCGATACATATATCGTCTCTTATACAAAAAACGGTCCTGGTGACGAGCTCATCATTGGTTTGAAATTTGGCTCGGTAAAAAATATAATTGAATAACTGGGACCATAGAGGTTTAGAGAAAGTTAAATATTTTTTCCTTTAATATCTTTTCGAATCGATATAAGACCGCTTCTTCAGGCTAAGAACTGGTACTTTTTTACTCCGCGGGTTAACCCCGTCCTGTCATTCTTTAAATAAACAGTTGTGTCCTTGGTCAAGGCATACGGACATCGCCTTTACCCGTCGGAATTATGAGTTCTACAAAATTGAAGGAACGTGTGAATCATATACAACACACTGCAATAGCTCCGGTAACCCTATGGTGGGCGCGAGGTGATCTCGCCATGATAAATAAAATATATTCCTTTATACGCCTATATAGAATAAAGGATATTATAGTCGCCACTGGTTGTTGTACGCCTCTATATTAAGCTTGTGTATATGTTTATAGCCCACCAAGTCCTATAAAAATGTCTTAGCTTCCGGTTAGGTTGTAATCGTCCGATTTGCAGCCAAAGTACCGAGTTATAAAATAATTTAATTGTCCCGACGTAAACCATTCGTTACTCGCGTGAAATAATTGGTGAAACAAATGTTATATTTCAAAGGTGTATGTGCGCGTCTGGGAAACCATATGATATCCGCAATTATAGGGGTAACTAAAAATAGTTAAAAAATCAATTTAGTTAGGGCAGGCATAAATTCAACAGGGTATTACGTACCGAAGCGGGATCTAATTAATCATTTTGTAAAACTAAATCATGCCAACAACAATAAATCACATTTTTAATCCTGAAAATTTTAATTGTGTGAAATGCGTAAAATAAGTTTTAACGCAATTTTCGCTTTATGTTTAATTGGTAACAGACTGTTTATAGTTATACTAAGGAATTATAAGTGTACTCTCTCTTATCATTATATTGAGCTTCAAGCGTCCGCACGAGTCATCAAAAAGATACACGCGTCTACTCATTTCGGCCAAGTGCAAGTTGGACCAAGACCAAGCAATCCTCCTTACGTACATGCTAAGCCGAAGATTGGTTAGTAAATAAAGTTAAAAGAACGGATAAGCTTTCCCAACCGTCATTAATATACTCGCTACCGAATATAAAACTTATGCTTGGAATATATCTTTAACTACCTTCTAAGAGCGCCTGGTTGTTTCCTAAGTTTTTGTTTCATTGACACAATTTCCCCTGTAAAATCACAGCAAAGGTACGACCGAATATATACGCAATACGCTATATATCGATAATAATAATAAATATATATATATATATATATATATATATATATTATACGTTTTACCACAAACCGTATGTTTTAAGCTGTCCGGCCCGCGGTGGTCTAGCGGTTTAGTGCGTCGCCTTTCAATCGAAAGGTTGCAGGTGCGTAACTGGTCGCTAGCTATAGTTGGTTGTGTCCTTGGGCAAGGCACTTTACGGACATTGCCTGAACCCAGCGGATTAATGGGTTCTACCAAATTGAAGGAATGTCTATCATACACAACACACCGCAATAGCTCCGGTAACCCGACGATGGGCGCGAGGTGATCTGACGATTGCCCGTGTGATAACCCCCTTGGTTTTCCCATTCACGGGGATAAACATGAATATCCTATCCTATATCCTATCCTAAGCTTTGGCATGAGCTTAATCAGTGTAGTTAAGTACCGGTAGTTTAAATAACTGTTTTTTTGGCCGCGATTTAGATCGCGATCGGATCGGCAAGGATTTTAATAGTCGTGAAAAATCCTGATCGGCACAGCAGGAGGAATTACCGTGTATGTACTTATGTAGACACAAAAAAACGCTTTGTTCTCGAATTGCGACACTTGTATGACTTACGTAGTTGAATTGTAGTGCAGACAGGCAATTAATGTAGACGATATGATGATCGAAACGCGACATTGCCTGAACCCAGCGGATTAATGGATTCCACCAAATTAAAGGAAAGTGTAAATCATACACAACACACACGTTTTATATCAGAACTTAAAATAAAAGTAGCTATAATTGCTAAAAAAATACTGAGCAGCGGGTGATTAGATATTTAAAAACAATTTAGAAATGTCCAAAATGTTTAGATGTTTGGAAGGAGTAAAAAATATTGACTTACACTACGGAATGTCACTTTATAATTGGCGTTGACACTCGTATGTAGCAGAGGCTGTATATATTATGCGGTGGTTTTATATGCTGGAAAGGAGCATCACCAGTTGTTTCATCGACATAGGACTGGACATCAACACTCTTTACTGCTATATATCCCAATGATTGAGCTATTTTCAGAGAGTAAAATGAGGTTGACAATAAAACCGCCACACCGCACCCAAGCTTGGTTGCAATCTTCAGGTATTCCTTACAGAGCAACCGACCAAGACCTTCTCCCGTGTAGTTTGGATGAACTGTAATCATATTTCCCATCATTATTTTTTCTGCTTGAAAGAATTCAAACTGATTTTCCAGTTCAAATTTCTGTAATAATCTATTTCCTTTAATGGCCCACGGATATTTATCTGCAAGTATATCAATTTCCCTGTCTATTGCCTTGGAATGTTCATTTGTTTGTTTCTCTTCAATTGAGTTAAGTTGAACTGCAACCAAAACTCCCGTTTCTTCTTCAAATATTCCGATTGAGGCATTATGCTTCAAATAACATTTCGCTCTGAACTTATCAAGCGGAATGATGTCGGAGGGTGGGATATTTAAAGCAATCCTAAGTTGTTCTCGGGTTGAATAATGGTCCGCAATAAACTGTTGCACCTTCTCTGTATTCTCGATGTTTATTTCTTTTAAAACATAAGCTGATTTCTTGGATTTAAATCTTATCTCCATTGATTCTGTTGTTAACTTAAATAACATGCAACCCAAAACAGTTAGATAACAACCACAAATAAATAATATAAGATGGCTACAAGATACTGCAAAGTGAAAGTATGGCTATCGTGGTCATCTAATCAGAATTAATGTATGGTAGGCGTGTGTTCTTTTGTTGGCTTTACCTCAACTTAACACAAGAGCAATTGTTTACACAAAAAATATTTAATCCACATGGTTAATTATTAACATAATACACCACGGGACCACAACCTTCTTGAACATAATGTGCTTTTAACTAATTTAACAATAGCTCGTATTTGTGGGGATTAAGTAGTATATCTAGTAGCCTGTGCTTGGCTATCACAGCCCCAGAATAAACATGTGACCACTCTTATCCAGGTCTCGTTATTTACTAAAGAATTTCCAAGTCAAACAAAGTCACGACACACACGTCGGTAATAAAACAGATAAGCGAAAGGTTTTAACATAAAACAAACCAAAAAGGGCAACACTGGGTTAAATAAAATAAAGAACGCTACATATCCATGCAATGTTAGTCAAAATAAAAAAAATCAAGTAGCTTATGGAGTACGAATCACTGCAATACACAATCAAAACTGTACAATCGGTACGAAGACTATGCTAGAATTACCAAATAAAACTAGAGAGTGTGTGGAGAATCAGGTTCTTTTGTGGTTGTTTTGTGTGCTTATAGCTATAGCACTGAACCTGACCTGAATTCTCCAACTACTTAGACTGCGAATCGACTCCGTCTCGGAAGGTTTCTGAATTGTATCTTATAAACTAATTCAGTAAAACACATACAGTTAAACTGATTGGCTAGACATGCCTGGAGCAGCGCCCCAGCAGCAGGCGATTTTATTTTTGGTCCTTATTCTAAAACGCGTTTTCGATAATATTTCATGCAAAGACTTTATACACAAAACATCAGCTTGCAAAACATATGGCATGGGAATTATATCCCATTGACACGCACAGGAAGTGAGGTACAAACGGGTTTTTAGAACAGACGCACGCAGATGTGCAGCATGCAATACAACTTACTTAAACAATTTCAAAAAAACTTAATATAATGTGCAAAAATAATACACAAGCCGCGAATTTCGCTACAAGTGCAAGGCACATGTTCTCTACCACTATTTCTAAACCCCCTGATGAGTGTACCAGTGTATGCTATATGTTTCTGTATGCGAAAACAACCAGGATTTCTGGTTACCTACTCCCTCTTAATATATCTTAAACAAATTGCCTAAGGATTGTTTCTTAGGCAGAAACTAATGGGTATCTAATTATCATATCCAAAATTGATATTAATGGTTTTGGTATTAAATAAAAAAGAAAAAATTCTAACATTTTTAACCTAATTAAAAAAAAATTATTCCTCATTGGGTGTTAAAAAATAAATTTGTTTGTATTCAAATAGTACAGTATATCTATTTATTTAGATTTGAGTTTTCAGTTTTTTTATACTTATTAATAGTGTATTTAAGATTGCCTATGCATATTTTAATTTGGTTAATTTCCTGTTATAAAAGAGATAATTTTAATTACAGTTATGTCTGATTTTATTAAACATTTTAACTTTCTTAGAAATTTGTGTAAATATATTCTTACAATTTGGAAATATAGAAAATAACCACAAAAATGTTGAAAATGGCCCCTCTTTTATCATTTTCCCGATACCAGTAATTGCTTTTTTTGCAAAATTAAAGGTTCAAGGAAAACTATGGTCATATGAGTTAGGCATCCTACAAGTTTTATTCTGATTGGATAATCCAATTAGCCAATCACCTGGCAACTGAACATAGCTGTCACTAATCCGACGGTGGGCGCGAGGTGATCTGACTATTGCCCGTGTGTTAACCCCCTTCGTTTTCCCATTCACGGGAATAAACATGATTATCATATCGTTTCCTGAATCACTTTAATTTTTATACTTCTCCGGACAAGCAAATCTGCATATGGGTATATTCTTACGACGTTGCACGTATTAAATGATTTTTGGCAGAGTATATTTCAAACGTTAATGACTTGTCACCAAGATCGTTTTTGTAAAGAATCGGTTCAGTACGGTCGCGTTAGCCGTTTTGCCAAACAACGGTACCACGTTGCAAGTAGAGTTTCGTTGTAAATTTACTGCCGCCTTGCGTTTAGCGTATATGTTCGCTTTTTCGGAGCACAGCAAAATCGATCATTACGTCTATTTTCAATATAAAATATAACAGTTTTCGGCTCAACCGAAAAAAGAACTGCACATGTGGTTGCAAGTTTAATTTATTGAGTTCAATTGTAGTAGAATGTACAAGAGGAACGATGAAGAATACATCATTACATCTGGGTAAAACAAAAAAATGAATTTTACATTAGAACATTTTGTTTTTTCGTTGACCATTCTAATGCGAAAATGTACAGCCCATTTATTGATGTTGGAGATGAAGATTTTGTTCTAAATCTTGGTTAGGCCTATTCTTAAATACAATTTGCGGGTCAGTTATCAGTCAGATGTCACACTGACTTGGTTACTTTCTTTTTTAAGTTTATTTAGTTCAATAGTACAACAAATAGATATTCCGGAAAGCCAATCCTCCTATACTACAATTTGTTATAAAATCATATTTATCGTAGTTACCTGTATTAATCGTGGAGTTGTTATTGTAAATAACTATCATCCAGCTCATCAGTTCTCAAGTCCTTGAATTCATCATCTTGTACATGTAAAATGCTTGTTTATTAAAAAATAAGAGAAGAATGCGTCAATTAGTGACTATGAGTAAGCGTATATCAATGAGTTGCTTGTGTTTTATCAAGAACAATCATCACTATTGGTGATTATACCTGAATCACAAGGCAGTGGTGTGGTAAAAACAAATTACCTACTTCTGCTTCGTCCCAACCTGTCCACCGTCGTCGTCTTCGGACAGGCGCAGCAGTTGGAGGAAGTGGTGGTGGAGGGCCTGTACGGCGCCGACGTATAATGTACCGCCTACGACGAAAAGCACCCGCCCTACCTTGGATGACGTCGACCACCAACAGAACGAAGAGAAGTACAAAAAGTATCTTATTCATCTGTTGAAAAATACGTTAATGACACAAACACAAAATGCAACAAAACGTGAAGTATTCTTACCTTTGTTGAAGATCCCAACAAAAGGTGGCTTTGCTCATCAAGAACTAATATTTATAATGAGTTCCTTCTTCCTTTAGTGTTTCGTTTCTTCCTAAAACGCATCTTTGTTCACAGAAACTCTGATCAAGTTGAGTAAGCAGAAACAGCGTGCAAGCGTAAGGTTTAAGATAGGCAATCAACTATTCAAATCTTTTAAACAAAGTTATTTATGTTACCGTATTCTGTTTATTTAATTATATAACTGTTCTTTAGTTAAAATACAGACATTTATTATAAGTCATAAAGGTTGAGAACATCAGAGATGTTGTACAATAATATACGTCGTATGGTTTACATCAAATACAGTAATTTAAATTTTCCAACACAATGTTTCGTTAGTTACGTGGAAATGTCTCCAACCAGTTTAACGTTGCGTTTCGCCCTGACTTCGATTGCATGTGTGTATTAAGAAGCTCCGATTACATTGAGTAAGCAGAATAGAAGCCACGTAAGCAACCAAACAGTGAAGTTCTAGCTCTTGAAGTTGGCTAACTTTATCGAAAACTGTTTTTATATCTTAATTCCCTGGGCAGTACAATTATTGGTACGAAAAGAATTGTACAGCAAAGACGACGCAGCGTAATGCCGGGATAACCGTCTTTTAAGAAGGTTCGGCTGGTACAAAATGATCTTTATATCAATATGCCTTCGGTTCCCATAGTTTAATTATGTTGCAAGTAACTCTCAAAAGGAAACCGCTTAATGAGGTGCTGCAAGTTTTACTTTAACGACTAGCTTTCTTCACTGAATAGTCATTAATCTATCCTATTAGTAACACGTCTAAATTAGTAACACAAGTTATCAAGTTTAATTTAGATTTATAATGTAGACAACAATTCGGTAAAAACAAAAGCTGTTTTTTGTGTGATAAACCAGAGGGCAATCTTTTAAATTCAGTGTGTCAGTTAATGAATAATATCATATTGAAAGCAACTTTACGTGTCAATATTTTACTTCATTAAATAGTCAATAATTCTTTTTACATAGGGGTTGTTGGATAAACGTCCGTTTCTTCGTGATTTGAACGTTTTTACTTTATATGATAGATGATTTTATGAAAGCTGTAAGAGTCAGGCCTTCATACAATAACGTTTCTTTTGTCATTATAAATTTTCGATGCTGCACAATTTTCTTTGTTGATTGTGCTTGACAAGGTTTTAAGACTTAAACACAGTTTTCGGTAAAGTTAGCGAACTTTAAGAGCTAGAACTTCACTGTTTGGTTGCTTACGTAGCTTTTATTCTGCTTACTCAATGTAATAGGAGCTTCTTGGAAGACAAATGCGATCGCAGTGAGGACAAAACAAAATGCTCATCTGGTTGGGAACAGTTCTATGTAATTAACAATACATTGTCATAAAAACTTTGGAAACATTTATTAAAGTTTATCTGATGTACGCGTTTTTTTATTTTAAAACATGTGTAAACTTGATGTTGACCTAAACCAGCGTCAAACGTCCAGCCACGAGCATTGACTTTAACCGGAGATATAGTTTTGTTTTGTGTATGATTTAGACGATTCTTTAATTTTGGTAGATTACCTGATGTATCTACAACCCGTTAGCTGGAAGACAACGCACTAACAACAACGCTGTTGGTTCTATTTCTACCTACTTAACTTGATCAAAGTTTCTTTGAACAAAGATGCGTTTTTAGCAAGAATCGTTAAACAAAAAAAAACAAAAACTGCCTATAAATGTCAGTTAAGAGTCAAAGACAAAAGGTAAGAGTAAGCTTTGCTGTAGTTTCTGTTAGTGTCATCAACCTTATTCAAACAGATGAATAACATACTTCTGATACTAGTGCTGATCGTGGTCGACATTTGTCAAAGTACGTTAGTTGCTTTTCGTGAAAGGCGAAGAACTGAACTGAGGCACATAATTGTTCTAGATGATCGAAGACGAAGGTGGACAGGTTGGAACGAAGTAGAAGCAGGTAACTTGTTTTTACCACAATATCACCCTGTTGTCCATGTATAATCACCAATAGTGATAATCGTTCTTGATGAAACACCAGCAACTCATTGATACATTCTCTTATATTAACATGCATTTTACATTTACAAGAAGATGATTCAAGCGCCTTGAGAACTGATGAGCTGGATTATAGTATTAATTAAGTTCAATTGTGGATTTCCTAATCTTTGTAAAGTTGGAAATAGTACATGCTTTTCCTCACACCATCGGATTTTATAAGTTGTGCATAGAGTTTTGTATAAATGGCATCATACTTTCTTAAAATTTTAAATAAATATTAATTTAACATGTAATAATATTTGTCATGTGCTATTCAGTTACATCAAATATGTCATTTAATAGTCAATGAAGTTTTATTACAATCGAGAGTTTACATGTTCGAAACCGGTCGCTGGCATTGTGCAAGAAACTTTGACATTGGCTAAACCTAGGTAATAAATGCTGGCTACTATAAAACAGTAAAAATGTCTTCTTTGCACTATAGAATAGTACACTGCAATATCTACCATTCACAAGTTGGCCGTGACAACGGTCATAGCTAGATGAATGACGCCGATTTACGAGAAAATTTGTTTACACGCGCTTTGATCTGACAAAATCTTCACAAACACCCGTCAAACTAACAGTGTTCTTAAAATATCTCAAATGCAAAATGTTATACTAATTTTTTTTTGTTTTTTTCAACACAATGTATTGTTGACTACGTGGAATTATTTCCAACCAGTTTAGCGTTTTGTTTCGCCCTCACTGCGATCGCATGTGTGTTCCAAGAAGCTCCGATTACATTGAGTAAGCAGAATAGAAGCCACGTAAGCAACCAAACAGTGAAGTTCTAACTCTTAAAGTTCGCTAACTTTATCGAAAACTGTTTTTGAATCTTTAATCCCTTAACAGCACAATCAACAAAGAAAATTGCAGCAAAGACGAC